>WBNM01001588.1:0-26876 GCA_013399055.1 Ramphastos sulfuratus
ACTTAGTGTACCAAAGGCTTTTATATATATGCATAATACATAACGTGTATACACATGTAAATGTGTATATGTATATAGATGCGTGTGGTGGGTTGGGAACTTTCCTCCTCCCTCAAACCCAGTTAAAATTTACCAGACCAGCTCAGATGGATCCAAAGAAAAATAAAGCAATATTTTATAGCAAAGCTAATTTTACAGGTNAAAGCTAATTTTACAGGTACATATACAAAATATATTTACATGTATTTATAATTATATACAATTTAGAAATAATACAGAAATCAAATCTTCCCCCTGGACAAAGAAAACCCAGAAGGGGCCAACACCAATCCTCTCTCTCCTCAGACAGAAAACAACCAGCAAAGCTCACATGTTATCTGGTCAGTCAAGGTTAGTGTGGAGGAGCCTAGAGAGAAGTGGAGGAACAGCAAACAGATCCAGTGCCCAAGAGCAAAGAAGAACAAATTGTTCATATATTGGCTTTTTATACCAATTAGCAAATCAATGAATGATAGAGACTTTATCATTGCTATTCTTTTACATCCAATGATCTAATTTAGTTAGATTCTGCACTAACCTTTCAGGAAATTTCTCTTATTAGAATATTCCAATAAGCCTTAAACCACCACAATGCATATCTTTTTATATATTATATATAACTGTGTAAGGCAACTGAGGGCACTCCTATTCTGTCCTAGACACCACTTCCTCAACTGATACTACAAACTAAGTAAAAATAATAGGATGAAAAGTGTTTGACACACTTTTATTCCCAAATATCTAACTGAATTTCAAAGTAATCATAATAATGTACTGTTATTAAAAGAAGTATCTACACGACCCTTCACCACCACATTTCTGTTTTGCCATATGCTCTGTGCAAGATCTCCACAAACATCCATTTCTTTCCCTTCTCACTTTAATCGTTTACCTGATTTTTTTTCTCTTTTAATTCTCTTGCACATGTCAATTTCTAAGAGCAGTTGAGTGCTGACAGTATGCAAATTAGATCCAGGAGAATATGAGGAGTTTCTCATTTCTCTGTGAGATTTAAGAGAGATAAAGAGGACAGTGAAAAGATCCTTTGGGCATCGGTAATGCTAAGATAACTTTTATTACAGTTAAAAGAGATCAGCCTCTTAATGCAAGGCATATTTTACTGTTCATACAGCTGTTACAAAAGATTGTCTTCCTGAGCAAAACAGGAAAGATCTAGATATTTTAAGTGAAATTCCACTTTAATTATTTCCCAATTAAGAGATCTTTGCTCAATTAAACAAAATTACTCCCTGAGAAAATGGTACCAATTGGCTAAAGAGATCAAAACACACCACTGAAATGATTTTAGAAGGATATGCCGATACATACAGCACACTGAAAGAGGTTTAAAGAGGACAAGACAGAAGACAAGTTCTATCAGGTGGAAAAGTAGTCATTTTGGTTTACTGCTGTTCTGATGTTAATTATAAATGGCATGTTGGCTGTCTGCCAGGTAATGTACTTTCCCTGGTATTTGGAGAACATTAGACTCTAGTCAGGATATCTCTTCTGATCAGAATTTTGCTTTGGAAGACAACACCACAGAAAAAAATGGAATTAAAAGAAGAAAAGAAACACCAAGTTTTTAATCTATAAATCCAGCTAAGCCAATTTTTTTTTTTTTTAATGCAATGATAGATATTTTACCTGGTTTTCAAATTTTATCTTCTCCCTGAAGCAATATGCACATTTATCAAAATGACACAAGATTTTATTGTAGCTCTCTGTTTAGTCAAACTAGAAATATCTGTTTTTCAGGTATTGTGTTTTTCTTGGGGAAGAGTGGCAGGAATGTGATTTCAGACTGATTTTTGTACAGAGAGAAATTACACTAAGCTCATTAGAACTTTATAACAGAGAGCAAAGTTTGACTTTTGACTACTGAATTTGACTTTTGACTATTGAAGTCAAAGTTTTACATTATTTTCTGTCCTCCCAGAGATGTAAATTCTAAGTTCAGGAAAGCTCATTAGAACTTTATAACAGAGAGCAAAGTTTGACTTTTGACTACTGAATTTGACTTTTGACTATTGAAGTCAAAGTTTTACATTATTTTCTGTCCTCCCAGAGATGTAAATTCTTAGTTCAGGAAATGGTGAAGTCATTTCACCCAGCATTTGGGGAAGTGATCAATTGATTTCAGTAAGATTTAGTGTTGCTTCAGTGCATCTCTTGGAGATCTGTAATGATCACAAGAGGAGTTCTTCAGGGCTCAGACTTGGGGCCAGTCTTATTTAATATCTTTATCAGTTATCTGGGTGAGGGGATCAAGTGCAACCTCAGGAAGTTTGCAGGTTACAGTAAATTGAGTGGGAGTGTTAATCTGCTCAAGGGTAGGAAGTGTCTGCAAAGGGATCTTAACAGACTGGACCAAAGGGCAGTTGTATGATGTTTAACAAGGCCAAGTGCACTCGGGTCGCAACAACCTCATGTGACAATACAGGCTTGGGGAAGAGTGGCTGGAAAACTGCCCAGCAGAAAAGAACCTGGGGGTACTGGTGGACAGGTAGCTGAACATGACCCAGAAATGCTCCCAGATGGCCAACAGCATCTTGGCCTGTATCAGTGTCACGAGTTTAAAGAGACAACAGAATGAAGCTCTCAAATGAATTGGAGAAAAACAGAATTATATTTGGAGAGAGTGTTACAGATAGAAATTCCAAGGCAGATACAAAATCCATAGCGAACCCCCTTGAATTTTCCCCCAACTCAAAATTAAATCTATACTCCCCAGTGCTCCAATCCTCCCCCTCCATCGACTCTGCCATCNAGTTTATGAAGAGATAGCAGAATTATGGGATTGAATAACAATCTTCTTGTCCCTAGAGGATTTCTTTTAACCCTATAATTCCCAACCTGGGACAATCAGGAAGAGTATGGCCAGGAGAAGTAGGGAAGAGATAGTGTGCCTATACTCAGCATTGGTGAGGGCTGCACCCTGAGTACTGTGTTCAGTGTTGGGCACTACAGTATAAGAGAGACGTTGAGTTACTGGAATGTGTCCAGAGAAGGCCAACAAAGCTGATGAAGTTTCTAGAGCACAGGTCTTAATAGGAGCAGCAGAGGGAGCTGACATTGTTTAGTCTGGAGAGGAGAAGGCTGAGGTAAGACCTTATTGCTCTTTACAACTACCTGAAAGGAGGTTGTAGTACTATGGGTGTTGGTCTCTTCTGTCACGTAACTGGCAATAAGAGGAAATGGCCTCAAATTGCTGCAGGGGAGGTTTAGACTGGATGTTAGCAAAAAATTTCTTTGCTGAAGGAATGGTCAGGTCACTGGAACAAGCTGCCAGGGAGGCGGTGGAGTCACATTCCATGGAGGTATTAAAAACAAGTGTAGCTGTGTCATTTCAGGACATGGTTTAGTGGTCATAGTAGTGTTGGGCTCAATGATCTTGGAGGTCTTTTCCAACATTAATGAATCTGATTCTCTGATTGAGCAAAACGGTTGATCCTGAGCACTGGATATCTAGACAGTATCTATTCAAACATTTTCACATCAGATTAGTGCTATTCTCATCCTGTTGAGTAAGAAACTGTAAGAAGTCAGAGAATATCACAAATGTTCCTGGAGTACATTTTCCACTTTATGTTCATTCAGCAGAAATCCTGTCCATGTGGCCTGTGACAGTGGTATGGAAAATTACTTCTAGAGATTCACTGCTGAAGTGTGTTTGATCTGAACTAAAACATCAATGAAGATACATTGTATGTATCCCAGTTGGTATTTAAGGAAGAATGTTAACTATGCCTGTTGACCCTACTGATAAAATGTAATGGCTTATGTTCCAAGCTGTATATGTTAGCAAATGCAGACAATGGATATTTACCTGCAATTGATGACAAAGAAAGCCTCTAAAAGTTTCTGAGGGAAGACACTACTCCTAGAATACACACTATTGAGTCTGTTGAAATAATCAAAGCCAAACCACAGAGTTAAATAAAAGCCCTGAGCCTTTGAGGGTAGGAGGAGAATTTAACTGTGAAAAGGGAAAAAAACATTTAGCAGCTGCCCTTGAAAATGTTCTTCAGTATATTTTAATATACAGGGGTTGGTTCATTGCTATGAACAGAACCATGGGGTTCAATTCATGACAATCCTCACAGGCAGAGCCCCACAGTGTTCCTGCAGCTACAGTCACCATACTGTGAAATCCAATGTAGAGGCTGCAACTATTAGGATGAAAAATCCAAAGAAATTGGTCCAGAAAGACAATTATTTTGCCAGTGTGTTTTTGCAACTAATTTATGGACACATATTGTTCAATGTGCAATTCTCAGAGAGAGAATTAGTGTACTTGAGTGAATAAACAGAATAATTGTGAAATTATTTCTACAGCTCTAACAGCAAAGCCTTGGTGGAAAAATAGATGTATAGAGCCCCTTGAGTTGCAAAGTAATATTTAAAAGCTTGAGTGTAATTCTGTGTGGTGTCCAGCACAATGTCACTCTTCTCATGACAGAAACAAAAAAAAGACAAAACTCATTTTTTGTGGCTTTACGTTTTCTCCCCTACTTCTTCCCTAGAACTGCATTGCAAGTGTTAAGTAAACTTTATAAAAAAATATTTTAGACAAGGCTTTTCAAACATTCTGTGCTTGGAAAAAAAAAATCATTAAATGACCTACAAGATCACCTCAATTCAGTGGAGGGATCTAATAGGTAGAAAAGAGGAGGCTCAGGGCAGACTCATTGCTGTCTACAACTACCTGAAGGGAGGCTGTAGCCAGGTGGGGTTGGTCTCTTCTCCCAGGCAACCAGCAACAGAACGAGGGGACACAGTCTCAAGGTGTGCCAGGGGAGGTCTAGGCTGGATATTAGGAGGAAGTTCTTGCCAGAGAGAGTGATTGGCATTGGAATGGGCTGCCCAGGGAGGTGGTGGAGTTGCTGTCCCTGGAGGTGTTCAAGCAAAGCCTGGATGGGGCACTTAGTGCCATGGTCTGGTTGATTGGCTAGGGCTGGGTGATAGGTTGGACTGGATGAGCCTGGAGGTCTCTTCCAACCTGGCTGATTCTATGATTCTGTCTCAGCAGTGACCCACTGGATCTTGGGAACATTGTTGTGGGCACATCAGTGATGGTGCCTGAGTGCACACATCAAGTGCAGGTACCTAGGTGCTGGCAGCAGAAAGCTGCAGAGGCAGTCTTTGAATTAAGTGTATGTAAGAAAGTGCAAAAAATTGCACAGCAGAGGGAAAAAAAATAAAAAATGTGAGAAACAGACCTGTGAGCACCAAGGTGGGAGAATGAGGAGAAGGTGTTTCAGGTGCAGAACTAGGATATCCTACAGCTTCTCCCAGGACCACAGTCGAGCATATGCACATCTCTTAAAGGACTGCAAAACCTGAAGGACTGCATCCCTAAAGCCCATCAGGAGCCCATGGCAGATGAGGAAAATTGTGGTATAGAGAATTCACCATGCACTAACATACTCCCCGATCTCCATTGCACTCTCATCCTAAAATATTCTCCGTCCCACAAAGGAGGGGGAGTGAGAGTGTGGCTGAGTGGGGTGCTTGTCTTCTTGCCAGGGTTAACACACCATAGTTAGGAATGAAGAAACAAAAATATATGTATTCTATGTGCCTATGTAGCATAAATGCTACAAGCCAAAATAGCTCTAGCTTCAGTTCTAATTTATTATGTCACCTTCAGGAAGAAGGGAAGTATAAATTTGATTTACCAGACATTTAGTCTAGAGTCTACTGGTCTAGATTTAAGATTAGGAGTCCAGATTAATTCAGAGTATTAATCATGAAACTAAACATAGTTCTAGCTACAGCAGTGGGTATTGGGTACTGATCTATGCACTGAAAACCAGAACAGAGACAGAGTGAGAGGAACATCTTATCATCAAAAAGCCTTTTCAATCAATCTGGATAGAAATTACTTTCCTGAACAACCACAGAGAAGACAGATTTTTATCCTTTCTGCTTTTATAATGGTTATGACCAACTTATCACCAAGGCAAAACAGTAACTAGGCAGGTTTGTTCAAATGATGTGCAGTCATGCAACACTAACAGCATCACATACAAAAACAGTTATACAGCCTCACACAAAAAATAAAGTTTCAGGCATGTGAGTACATTGCAAATCAACAATAAATGAAAAGAACAAATTTTCTGCAAATACATGCCAAAATTTTCTCTTCAAAATCAGTGGTAAAGCAGATTGTGAACTAGTAAATAAACAAATAAACAAGCAAAATAAAACAAAACACTAAAAATAAAACCCCAAAACATCAAACAAACATTCTCCTACTCATCCACGTCAAAATTTTCTTCAAAACAAGTGGTAAATAGGTAGCAGAGTGCACCACACATCAAATTATATCACATTTCCAGTGTGTTATGGAATCTCAAAATTCAACTTAATTAATATCATGTTCCAAAAACTCCCAAAAAACCCCAAAACACAAATATTTTATGTTTATATTTCTCCCCTTTCCTTTCTCACATGAAAGACATGCACTAAATATAGTCAAACCATTTATGGCACTGATAACAGCTTTTAAAAGCCAGTATAGACTAAATTGCTTTTCTGTGAGAAGAATCTGTACAGTGAACTGGAAAATCCATGAGCTTTTAACACAGGTTTTTACCACTTGGCTTGAGAAACTTTTAACTATTTATGGTACCCTGGGACTCTAGAACGCAACCACTTTAGGATTTCTCACTATGATGGGAAAAATTGTCAAAGTCCCTCTATAAGAAATGTTGGCTTTTTATGCCAGACCCCATCTGGAGTATTGTGTGCAGTTCTGGAGCCCCCAGCACAGGAAGGACATTGAAATGTTGGAGTGGGTCCAGAGGAGGCCACAAAGATGCTCAGAGGGGTGCAGCAGCTCTGCTCTGAGGACAGGCTGAGAGAGTTGGGGCTCTTCAGCCTGGAGAAGAGAAGGCTTCCAGGAGACCTTAGAGTAGCCTTCCAATATCTGAAGGGGGCTACAGGAAGGCTGGGGAGGGATTATTTACAAGGTCCTGTAATGACAGGACAAGGAGCAATGGGTTTGAACTGGCAGAGGGGAGATTTAGACTGGATGTTAGGAGGAAGTTGTTTGCAGTGAGGGTGGTGAGGCACTGGCACAGGTTACCCAAGGAGGTTGTGGCTGCTTCCTCCCTGGAGGTGTTCAAGGTTAGGTTGGAGGAGGCCTTGAGTAACCTGTACTAGTGGGAGGTGTCCCTGCCTATGGCAGGGGGTTGGAACTGGATGATCTTTGAGGTCCCTTCCAACCTTACCATTCTAGGATTCTATTCTATGATTCGATGCTTTCTCCAATTAGGGTAAACAACATGACTAAACAAAGTTTTCTTTTTGAGAGGAATAAGACATCATTATTTGTGTGGATATATACATTGCAGAACCTGGTGAATAAGATAAAGCCATGGAAATAACCATTTCTCTTTCTTGTTTCTCTGCCAGAAGCATTGCTTCTTGATGTGCCTGGGAATGTTTACAATGCCAGAGCATCATGTTCTAAGGGTTTGTAATAAATCAATAGACCTTAATGGTTTACAAACTGACCTTGTAATTATTTAAACATTGGTGATTTATTCAGCAGATTTTAAAGGATGTTCCTTTAAGTAGGGACAGATTATGGCTGTGAATGCAGGTAAATGATGGCAGTCCATCATAAGCTCTCGTGTTACTGCAGGTACACAATTTAGGACAATATTCTCAAAAGTGTTTAGAAATCTAACACAGGACCAGTTCTGTTCGGTATATTCACACAGTATCACAGTATCACCAAGGTTGGAAGAGACCTCAAAGATCATCAAGTCCAACCCATTACCACAGACCTCAAGACTAGACCATGGCACCAAGTGCCACGTCCAAACCTGCCTTGAACACCTCCAGGGACGGTGACTCCACCACCTCCCTGGGCAGCCCATTCCAGTGGGGAATGACTTTCAGTGAAGAACTTTCTCCTCACCTCCAGCCTAAACTTGCCCTGGCACAGCTTGAGACTGTGTCCTCTTATTCTGGTGCTGGTTGCCTGAGAGAAGAAAGCAACTTCCTCCTGGCCACAACCACCCTTCAGGTAGTTGTAGACAGCAATAAGGTCTGCCCTGAGCCTCCTCTTCACCAGGCTAAACAATCCCAGCTCCCTCAGCCTCTCCTCATAGGGCTTNAGAGTCCAGTGCAGAGCAACAAAGATGATTAAGAGAATGGAACATCTATCTTACAAGGACAGACTGAGGGAGCTGAGGTTCTTTAGCTTGGAGAAGGGGAGACTGAGAGGTGACCTCATTAATGTTTATAAATATGTAAAGGGTGAGTGCCAGGAGGCTGGAGCCAGGCTTTGCTGGGTGATACCCAATGACAGGACAAGGGGCAATGGGTGGAAGCTGAGGCATAGGAAGTTTCATGTAAACATGAGGAGGAATTTTTTCCCTGTGAGGGTAACAGAAGACTGGAACAGGCTGTCCAGAGAGGTTGTGGAGTCTCCCTCTCTGGAGATATTCAGACCCACCCTGGACACATTCCTGTGTGATTTGCTATAGGTTGTCCTGCTCTGGCAGCAGGGTTAGACTGGATGATCTTTGATCTTTTGAGATCCCTTCCAGCCCCTGACATCCTGTAATTCTGTGATCTAAAGATGCAGTTAAGCACAGAGGTGAATTTTCTACATTTATTTGAAAAGAATGACTGTGAGTCCCATGGATTCCAAGAGATGATGCAGAAAACACTATAGACGACATATTTTTGTCACTAAAAGAATGTCTTTGAAAACACTTCTCTAGAGCTCCAGACATGTAGAACTAATATTCATTAGTGATTTTGCAGCAGAATCACACAGTAGCATAGTCAGTGCATCAGAGCCCCACAACATGAGGAAGCTTAGTTTTTCAATAGTTTTATTTCTAAGTTAGAAAAAGTTTCCTCATCCATCATACATTTTTTTTAAAAAAAAAAAAAAGCTGATTAATTGTTAAAATTTTAAAAACCCTCACAACTCTGTATTTTACAAACAGTATAGTATTACAATTCAAAACAAAAAAAAATATTTATATTAGAAGCAAAACAATACCCTTGAGATTTTGTTTTATTTCATAACTATATGAAGTTACAAGAGTCATTTGTCCTGTGGGGCCACGCATAGAGACTATTTCTGCAGCTAGTAACTTGTCTGAATTACCATGAACACAAGGACTTATTCAGAAAAAGTGGAAGGAAAAACTTGAATTTGTTTTGATTTTAGTAAAATCATACACACTTTTAATAATCCTGGTTTGATCTTTGTGGATAACAGAAGTTATCTGTTTAATAATCCTGGTTTGAGCCTTGTGGGATAACAGAAGTTGGGCTTTTAGCCATAAAGTGACATGCCTTGATCTTTAAGTGAGCAAATGGAATCTGTTTATGCTGCTCCTCTCTTTCCACTGCAGCTCTTGCATTCAGCCCAGGAATCTGTTTTGATTTTTCTGTGGATTGAAGGAGTTGGAAAAAAGGGAGGTGGCTACTGATCATTTTGTATCACAAATATTTCACTAGGAGAGGGGCTGACATTTTAACAAACGGTGTATTTCCCAAAGTCCATCCCAAATGTCCTCTATAGCATCTCTATGTTTTCACCTGACAGTAGCCAGTGCATTTTTTTAGCAAATCCTAACACCTTGAGGGGAGCCAAAAAAAAAAAATTGAATTAAATAGTTGCCTTGCTGCTTTCCTCAACACCTGTTAGGAGCCTCCTCTAGCCTGCCCCTGCCCAATTCCACACAGGACAGAGCCATGAGGTGTTGTTGGTTCATAGCCAGCACAAGAAGGACATGGAAGTGTTGGAGTGGGTCCAGAGGAGGGCCACGAAGATGCTCAGAGGGCTGCAACAGCTCTGCTGTGAGGACAGGCTGAGAGAGTTGGGGCTCTGCAGCCTGGAGAAGAGAAGGCTTCCAGGAGATCTTCCAGTATCTGAAGGGGGCCTACAGGAATGCTGGGGAGGGATTATTGACAAGGTCTTGCAATGACAGGACTAAGGGCAATGGGTTTAAACTGGCAGAGGGGAGATTTAGACTGGATGTTAGGAGGAANACAAGTGGGCTTGATTAACATACAGATGCTGTATGCTTCTAGGACTATGCTTTCCTTTTGACAGAATAATATGTTCTGCTCATGCTCTTGAAGCCACTTAGATTTATATGTTTTACATTTTAAGATAATATATGGGATTTAATATTGTTATGCAAAATGTGTGCTTAAAGTGTAGCACTTTTATTTCAGACTGTGAAAGTAAAATGCACTGAATTTGCATAGCATTTAGCAAAGTTAAATTTAAGAGTAGTTCTGCACAACATAGGTATATGTGGAAAAAGCACATTCATCTCTAAGTCTCATTTTAAATATAAGTAGGTCACAAACCAGGAGCTAAAACTCTCCAACAAGTTTTTTTTGCTTGTGTCTATATGGTTAGGTGTAGCTGGATCGGCACACAGCTGGAACAGAAACCTCACAGTGATTTGGCAGAAAATGCATACAAAACCATGCACTGACTAAAGAATATTAGAAAAGTTAGCATCTCCCATTGGCTATTGCATTGCTTTACAGGCCTGCAAACAGATACTGTGTTTGCCAGGCTAACTACATAGCCCCCAGCACACTGTAGGCACTAAATAAACAGACATTCATTACACAACAGATTTGCACTTAGACTTGTCAAGGACTATGCAGAAAGTATTAAGAAAAAAGTAAGGAGTAAGACCAAACAGAAGTGAATCTCTGTAAATTCACTACCAGCTTCTTCTTGTGTGCTCATTTTCACTCACCTAGCTTTGCATAATTCTGGCCCTTAAGTAGGTGTGCTTCTCTTTTCATGTACTGCAAACTGCCTTACTGTTTTGCCAGCAGCACCATCCAAGTTGATACTGTCCACTTCTTTCTACTGTTTCTTTTACATTGTTCATGAAAGGGCAGGCCAGATATAGATTTGGGTGAGATTATCAACGACATTCTTATAGAATCATAGAATGGTTTAGGTTGGAAGGGACCTCAAATATCATACAGTTCCAATCCCCTGCCATAGGCAGGGACATCTCCCACTAGAACAGGTCACTCAAGGCCTCGTCCAACCTGGCCTTGAACACCTCCAGGGAGGGAGCAGTCACAACCTCCCTGGGCAACNCAAAAGGAGAAAAATTTGCAAGATTGATCGTAGTGTTGCCCAAAATTTCGCACTGAATATCTTTCTCCCCAGATATTTTCAGCTGCAGCTGGGGAAGTGAATTCCACTTCATCACAGGACACCTGCTCCTAAGATAATTTATTTGGCACTGATAGATAAAATGAGGAGTACCCATTTAAACTGCTTCCCCTATCCTTTTCCTTTAACATTTACTTCCTAGTAGCAGCTAAGGCAGAATAAAGGGTTACAGGTTAGCTACTTCAGGCTCATGCCTTTCCAATAGATTTGGCTACTAGTTCATAAATTAGTGATATCTCCAGTCCTTAATAAACTCATCGAGGGCAGAAGAGAATAAAGCATACTGCTCCGAGCTTTAGGTGCTGTTTTGGTGGCTCTATTTCTACAGGGGGAACAGAATGATACCAGAGTGAAAGGGCTGAGCAAAACTCACTTCTGTGAAGATTCAAAGTGCACATGGAATGACTAACCTTGTCATTACTTCATACAACAAAGTAGCCATCATAGAATCATAGAATCATAGAATGGTAAGGTTGGAAGGGACCTCGAGGATCATCTAGTTCCAACCCCCTGCCATAGACAGGGACACCTCCCACTAGTACAGTGGTACACTCAAGGCCTCATCCAACCTGGCCTTGAACACCTCCAGGAAGGGAGCAGTCACATCTCTTGGTCCAGAGAGCTTACAGAAATGAGTGTGCCACTGAATGCTGGGAATACTCCAGATGCAATCTATGAAAGCTACCTTTTAAATAGAGCCATGTCTCCAAGTGGAGTGTGACTACTAGAGTCACCTGCCACATAAGGATTAGTAAGGAAATGGTTTGTCAGGGCATAATGCTTTCAGAGTTGAAAGCTATAGTGAAGGCTCAGGCAGCACTGCTCCAACGAAAGGAGATTCCGCTGCCACAGGACTGATGGTTCTAGCTCAAAGTCAGAGTGGGGAAAAACTGTCATTGCATCTCAGAAACACAAGGACACTGCTGCCTGCATCCTCTGGAAAAAACAAACAGCCAAACCAAACCAGAACCCCATAACAACAACAAAACCCCCAAAATTCAAACAGTAACTTTAAGACATTAAAAAGCCAATTTTAGAAAATCATATAAAATATTCTTGACAGACTTTGGTTTGCCTAAATTGTTTCACCTCACTCTAACGAAAATGTGGGGTTCAAAACCCACATTACTGTGAGTTTAGTTATAAGGAATAGCTAAAAAAATGAATGATTTAGTCACAGATACTGTTGTTTGGTTTTTTTTCACATGCAGCTACAATTTTCCAACAAAATACCCACAAGCTTTTCTATGTGGCTCGTAGTGCATATTCATGGTTGTAAAAGTACACCACAATATATGAGCCTATAAGTACTCATTAGCGTTTATTAAGTCAGAGTCTGCATTTGCAAAGGCATAAAATATGAACTTCAATTCCCCAATTTATTATTTTCAATTTACAGTGCTATTAGTTATGCAATTTGGCATGTCTTCCCTTATTATTTGATGGTTTAACACCTGCCTGCATTTGGGTTTTTTCAGCCAGCACTATCAAGTGGCATAGAGAGTAAACTCTAAGGGAACAGTCATGGTCTACTAGACATAAAAACAGAGATTGTAGTGTTTTTGTTGGTGGTTTGGGTTTTTTCCCCCTTTTTTTTCCAGTAGAGGGAAATTTAGTCCATTAAGTACAAGACATTGTTCTGTAAAGTTTTTTTGGTTTGTTTGTTTGTTTTCAGCAAAGAGCACTTCAAGTTTAGTTTTGTACTGGATTTTATCCAAAGATTCTATTAGAGTGCAATAAATCTTACCTTTTCTGAATTGTGACCATACTTCTCCTTTGTGCATCGTTACCACTATGGAAAAGATCAGAATCATAGAATGGTAAGGTCGGAAGGGACCTCAAGGATCATCTAGTTCCAACCCCCTGCCATAGGCAGAGACATCTCCCACTAGAACAGGTCACTCAAGGCCTTGTCCAACCTGGCCTTTGATTGTAAAGAGATGACATAACTCAAGTGCAGACTAAGTAAGTTAAGAGAAAAATAGCCCAATTTTGTCACAAAATTCTAGAGAAAATATCATCACAAATAAGCAGATTGCTTATATAGGGACAGTCTTTAGTATTTAAAATACTTTAAAGCCTAGATAACCTTGACTAAACCTAAGAATTCCACAGTAGATAAAACACAATGCATATCATAAAAGCATGTAAGACAGACAGAGGATGGTTTGTTTTCACAATTTCATCTATCTTTACCTAAATGAGTGAAGCGGGAAAAAAAAGNAAAAATGCAGAGTTAGGCTCCTGGACACTTTACTGCAGTTTTGAACTGAGTACAGTGGGATAATGTTAGTCCTGCTTTGCTATGGTCTATTGGGGCAAGACTCAATCAGGAGACAGCTTTGGAAACACTTAAAGTTTCAAATAATGAGCTTTGAAAATATGTAATTTCTACTGTTCATTTCCATAAATGCTACTGCTTAGGGATTTTAAAATCACTTACTGTTATCTTCTGTTTCAAAAAGTTATTAAAGGTAAGTGCAGCCCCAAACATGGACCCTAGTTTCTCAAAGATGACCTTTATTTGCACTTAATGCAAGCTGCCTTTCGTGATTTCAGTACTCAACACATATTTGGCTTGAATTGCAATGTTATGGTACCATATGTTAATGTGGTAACTTTGTGTTGAAAACAGCATAATGGAAAAATGAACTCGCTAAATTCATGCTTGATTACTGCATGGTGTAGATTGTGATTGGGAAGCATTGCAATTTTAATTCTACTACACTACAGATGAGCATTAATAACATACTTGTGTAATTGGATGTGTTCTCTTAATCAGAGCTGAGAAAATGGATAGTTCAGTAAATCTGGCTTGGTCTTAGATCTTTTAGAATTGAATAGTTCTAAATATTATTACACAACTATCCTGATGGAGAAGATACTAAAAAAATAAAAGAAACAGCTACTGAAAATTTAACTCACTAGGAAACACATTCTGACACCTTAGATTCAGATTTGGTAGATTTTGAACACTTAACTGTTACCCCATGAGTAAAACCATCAGAGTCAAAATAACTACTCTAACCTGGGTAAAGGCNATAATTACTTTTAAACCTTATCAATAAAGGCTTTTATGCCTTTTTGCTATTTACAGTAGAATAATTTATGAAGACTGACACACAAAAACCCAGAGGTAAAACAGAACTCACTCCTCTCTTCTTTATAATATACTAAATACTTTAAAGAATAAGTACAGTATTGTGTACAGTTCTGGAGACACCAGCACAGGAAGGACATGGAACTGTTGGAGTGGGTCCAGAGGAGGCCATGAAGATGCTCNGCTAAATTCATGCTTGATTACTGCATGGTGTAGATTGTGATTGGGAAGCATTGCAATTTTAATTCTACTACACTACAGATGAGCATTAATAACATACTTGTGTAATTGGATGTGTTCTCTTAATCAGAGCTGAGAAAATGGATAGTTCAGTAAATCTGGCTTGGTCTTAGATCTTTTAGAATTGAATAGTTCTAAATATTATTACACAACTATCCTGATGGAGAAGATACTAAAAAAATAAAAGAAACAGCTACTGAAAATTTAACTCACTAGGAAACACATTCTGACACCTTAGATTCAGATTTGGTAGATTTTGAACACTTAACTGTTACCCCATGAGTAAAACCATCAGAGTCAAAATAACTACTCTAACCTGGGTAAAGGCTAAGGCAGTCACTAAATCAGTTCCTATATAACTCTTTTCATGGGTCCTGGAGACACTGGCAGTTTTGGACCAGCATATTAATAGGAGATCTCAATGACCTGCTAAATTTCAAACTATTAGAAAATGAAGCATCCAAACCCCTTAAATTATCATAGAATGGCTTAGGTTGGAAAGGAACTTAGAGATCATCTACTCTAACTTTCTTGCCGTGGATAGGAATGCCTCACAACTAGACTCAGCTGCTCAAAGTCACATCCAACCTGGTCTTCAACACCACCAGGGAGGAAGACATGCACAACCTCCCTCAGCAACCTGTTTCAGAGTCCCACCACGCTTGCACTGAAGAACCTCTTCCTAAGATCTAGTCTGAACCATTCCACTTTGTTCTATTGCTAGGCATGCTTATGGAAAGGTCCTCTATGGACTTCCTGTAGAATCCTTTCAGGTACTGGAAGGCAGTTCTAAGATTCCCCTGGAACCTTCTCTTTTCTAGGCTGAACAAACCCAGCTCCCTCAGCCTATTCTCTTAGCAGAGATGTTTCAGCCTTGGATCACCTTCATGGCATTCCTCTGGACTCACTCCAACTGCCCTGTGGCCTTTTTCAGATGGGTACACCAGAACTAATAATTAATATAATAAGTAAACAAGGATGTTATCGTAATTAAGCAAATTGACAGCATGGACCAGAAAGGACAAGGAAATAAAACTGCTTCTCTTGATCATAGATAAGTACTGTTGTGCAGACAACAAGGAGCCAGCATTTTCATGAAAGAGTGAGAACTAAGGTCTTATGAAGAAGTTTGTTTTCCAACCAGTTTTCATACTGCTGAGATCTCTCAAACACAACAAAATTAGGCTGTATTATGAAGCTCTCCCAGATGGTGATTTTTTTTTCTTGCATCTTTTTTGTTTTTATCAATAATTTATCAAACAGGTAGCATCTCCTTGAACCTAGATAACTTAGACCTTAATATTTATTGACAAATATAGCTATGCAGCAAATTAGGTAATTTTCAAAATGGCTTTTAAATACACTTTTGATTTAAACACATAGGAATTTTCTTCCATATGCCAGCTAGCTTTAAAATGACCATTAAAAACACAATTATGGTATACTCATAGCATACAAATGTGTACTTTTAATAGTTCTCACATTTCACAATCAATGTTTCAAAACTCCAGTTATACCTAATGAGCATAGAATATCTATTTAGCCAACATTTTAGCATGCCCTGCATTTAAAAATGCAAAACATATTTTTCTATTCCCTTTAAAGCTGCAAATCAAATAAAGGCAACGTACCAAAAATTGTAAGTAATATGATGTTACCTTTGTCCTTCACAATACCTATGTTGTTTTTCAGTCATTAGATTTTGGGACCCTGTGAAAATATTACTGTGTGCTGAAGCACTTCATAGACACTCTATTTAAAATGCATTTTAAAGGTGAACACACTTGCTCTGAAGACTCAACTCCCTATTGATCCTCTCAGTGGCTTTCCCAAGCACAAATCCAGGCTGGGTGGGGAATGGCTNGTGTGGAAATGGACTGAAAAGCACCATGGTTCACCAGCTACCTGAATGACTATAGCTTAGTATATCACCAGATATAGCACTTTCATCTAGTATATTTTGGGTTATTTCAGTGCTCATTTTAACAAAATGAGAACTGGCTACCACAACATGTATCTCAGTTGTTATTGATTGCAGATCCCACTTTCCTCCTCTGGAATTGGAGATTATTGTCAGCATTGCTGGGCTCTGAAGCAATGCTGCCTTACCCTGAGCTGCAGCTATTCTTTGTGCCAACTGCTAGGAAATAAAGTAACCCATCTGCTTAACAACACAGGTGGTGCAGAATATACTGTCCTCATGCACTACCCACCAAAAACAGAGCTCAAGGCACAGGCTCTGTCTTTGTTTGCTGCTCCAAGTTCTATTAGAAACTGAGTGGTATGTGTATCAACCTATAGAGGCCACAGTTTTAAGGGGAAACCTTTCAGGTATTCACTGTACACCAAAGTTTATTAATACTTTTCTATCCTCTCTCCAATTCTTATCCCAGTCTGAGATCAACAGTTCAAAATATAGAGCAGTCCAGTAAAGATGCTAACATCTCAGAGTATCACAGTATCACAGTATCACCAAGGTTGGAAGAGACCTCAAAGATCATCAAGTCCAACCCGTTACTACAGACCTCAAGACTAGACCATGGCACCAAGTGCCACGTCCAAACGTGCCTTGAACACCTCCAGGGATGGTGACTCCACCACCTCCCTGGGCAGCCCATTCCAGTGGGGAATGACTCTCTCAGTGAAGAACTTTCTCCTCACCTCCAGCCTAAACTTCCCCTGGCACAGCTTGACACTGTGTCCTCTTGTTCTGGTGCTGGTTGCCTGAGAGAAGAAAGCAACCTCCTGCTGGCCACAACCACCCTTCAGGGAGTTGTAGACAGCAAGAAGGTCTCCCCTGAGCCTCCTCTTCACCAGGCTAAACAATCCCAGCTCCCTCAGCCTCTCCTCATAGGGCTTGTGCTCGAGGCCTCTCACCAGCCTCGTTGCCCTTCTCTGGACACACTCAAGTACCTCAATGCCCTTCTTAAATTGAGAGGTCCAGAACTGGACACAGTACTCAAGGTGTGGCCTAAGCAGTGCAGAGTACAGGGGGAGAATGACCTCCCATCTCATCTCTGTGGAACTTCTGCTTATAATTTTTAAAATGATGACAAGTGCAGGAAGCTGCCGAATAGAGAGCTCTGAAGTCTTCTGCTGATTTACTAAACAGATTTGATTTCTGCTGTTATTTGAAATGCCAGTTTTAGAGAGGTGATTTATCCCTCTTCATCTGCACCTATGATTCCCTTTATTCCAATGGAAAAAAGCCAACAACTTATTTACATCGAAGTCAGAAATGAAGTCCACTGAATATATGGAATTACAGAATTTAGTTCAACAAAATATGTTCTTGTTTAGTGCTGAATGCAACCTGATTCTGAAGAACTTTTGCATTACTGCCCCATAATATTTTTGTAGTGACTGCTTTTGGAGGCACCTTTCTTTTTCTCTGCACTGAAGTACAAAAGAAATAATCAGAACAAAATCTGAAAGAAATAATTGTTAGTTAGACTTTCTTTTGATCACAGCTGTTAAATACTCCAAGCATTGCATAAGTTGACTTGGGTGGGTAAAAGTAATCTTTGTTCATAGCCAATATAAAAACTTCACAAATGTTCTTTTCTGTGAGATATTTTAGTGTTAAGAAAAAACATGATGAAGTGTTTCTTCCATATTTATGGAAGAATATCATAGTCACTTGTCTTCTAAACATAATTAAAATATGGATGCTTTTGTTGCCTGAGAGTCTTAATAATGTTAAATGCCTGGAATTTCTTAATTATTAACATAATTCCATGGCTGGATTGGGATTTAGCCTTGCTAAGTTAAAGTATTTATTTGAAATTTTAATACTTGAATTCAGGAAAGACTCTCAGCTGCTTACATATGATTAGGTGGTTTGCATAAATAAAATGTGAAAATTATGTTTAATTAGAAAAAAAAAACCTAGCAGCTTATTTCTCTGTGAAGTTAGGATCTGGAGCAAAGTTTAATTAACTTGCAGTCTGTGTAAGACTTTTTCATGGACAGTTCTAAGAGGTTTGTTATAAAGCTGCTAGAAATTGTATAAGGTGACAATATCTTATCCTGTTAGTTTTAATTTGAACTATGAAAAAAATCTAGAAAATATGTCCAAATAGACTTTTGAAACAATGGGCTCCCTTTTACCCAAAATATAGGGGACATCACTGGGTTGAGTAGCCTCTTTTTTCACTGCTTTGGCTATACGTGGTGGGAGTAGAGCTGTCCCCTAATGTCCCCCACTGGCGAGCCCTTGGTACCTTGTGATGGTTTGGGAGTTACCCACTCCCCCACACTATGAAAAATCACTCAGACTAGACTCAGCCAAATGGAAGTTAAGGACTGAAGCTCTTTTTACAGCTCAGCACAAAAAGATACAAGCAGAGATATACACAATAGACAGGAATAGTTACAGAAATATACAAGTTAAAGGTAATACAGAAACGCAATCCCCCTCCCAGAAATCAGAGTCCCCAGGAGGGGCTCCCAACCACCCTTCCACCTTCTTCCCACCACTCTAATTTACCCCAAGGTCTGGTTTACGTGCAAGGTGAGTTTGGAGGATGGGTAAGGGGAGTTAGAAGCAGAATGGTTAGTTGGGTTACTCAGCTGAGAAGGAAAGACACAGCAGCTCCCAGAGAGAGAAACTCTCTCATCTATATTTATGTCCTTGTTTTTATACATCTCAGCAAGCCTATGAGTGAAACAGACATCACCAGTGTTTTCTTTTCACAGCCTATAATTATTTTTTTCCATTAAAATATTCAAGTTAGCCTCAAAACAGCACATTACTGCATCTGCATATTTATTTTTTTTCTTTACATGAAAACAAACCCAACAAAACCCCATGTTTATAATAAACCACAAAGACAAGGGCCCAAGTTCCCTCTGCTGTTGTCCCAACCTTTGCAGGAGGGGTAGTCCATTCTGTTTCCAAAGGGAGATTTTTGCTTTTTACAATACAACTTTGTAGAACTGAATATATACTTGTTTAACAACTTAAAACAATAGTTGTTTAAAAAATTAAAGTGAAAGAAAATCATGTTTTAGCCATTGTTTATGCTGAATATCATTGTGTTGGGGTTCAGGACCGGCTCGTAGCTGAACTCCAGGCAGCTGCTCCCCCGTCCTTGCTGGTGAGATGAAAAGGAAAATGGAATGAAAAAAAAAAGCAAAACTCTGTGGGTTGAAATGAGGAGGATTTAATAGAACAGCACAAAAAGAAACAATGGAAATAAGACTAATGAAATCTCATATAAAGCAATTGATACAAAACACAGTGCTGAGCTGCAACAGCCCAGCCTGATCCTGCACCACTACAGCCACCAGATCTAAACACCCACACTCACCCCTGGCCAGGCCTCTCCTTACATAGCAGGCCAGATGATAGTATCATATAGAATGCCCCACTGGTTGCTTCAGCTGGCTGTCTTGACTATGCTCCTCCCAGCTTCTTGTGAAAACATTAACCCTATCCTAGCCAAACCCAGGACACATCAAAAAGAAAACCCCAAGTTGCATGCAAAGTTCAAATATAAAAACCCAGGACACATTGCAAAGAACATCTGAAGTTCTTGTATGCAAAGTTCATGCATGCAAAGTTCAAATATAAAAAAAAATGCAGTGCCAGCTCTTTTTATATAGCTAGTTGGACAAATCATCATGTAAAAATTCTGTAAAATTTAATATTCTAACCAGAGAAATGTCCCAATTTATAATAGTGGATGCACGAGGCAAGAAAATGGAGCATCGTTGTAAAACATATCAGATTCAAAAGGGTTTAACTAAGAAAAAAAGCAACCAGACTTCACAAAAAAACAAATCATGGAAATTATTTAAGGCAAATGCATTGACATCAGTGTAATCCTAAACAAGCTCAAAGTAATAACTGCTTTTGTGCCTTAAAAAGAGAGTAATAAAGAAGGAAACACACACACACACACACACACACATCCCATTCTGTCTTGGGTAGTTCATGGTGTTCTTGTAAGTTTCTGCTTTATGGGAGGCCTGTGTAGTTGTAGCCCTGAGACTTCACCTGTGTTCAGCAAAACAAATTCATTAGAGTTCAGTCTTCAGAGCTGTTCAACCACCTATTGAGTCAATTCCTGCTGCTTCAACTATGCAAGAACAGATTGTCTTTAATCTGCAGTCTTCACAGGACTGGACTGGTTATAAACTGAATGGTTACAGTGGCCACTGATGTTTATACAAAGCTTCTCTTTCTCAATTCTTAGGAAAAGCTGGACCACTAAAATAGTTAGTGCTGGCAAATAAATAATTTAAAAATTGCATAAAGAATGCACTGGAAATTTGACAAGGAATGTATTGAATAATTTATCTGATGAATACCATTTGACTATCTTCAGAGCTGTTCAGATAATGAAGAAAGCTATTTCACACCCATTACTGGAAATGTTCACAGATGTTATTGGTACGTATATGACAGCCTGCTGTGAAGCATTGTGTTTTCAAAGTTAGGTCAGACTTCTAAATATACAGTTAGTCTCTTAAATCAAAACAGCCTTATTTCCAGATACCTTTAGCAACATCTGTGTTCACTGAAGCTCCAAGTTGTAAGTAAGCAGTGTCCACAAACTGAATGCAGCTCAACTGAAGTTTTCAATTCGCCTGTCCCGTTTAACTTACAAACTCAAACCAATCATACAGTGCAGTTCACGTGCCCTACAAATATATATCTTTTTCTTATATAGATTCTATTTAGCTGTGACTTCTTAACTCTCCTCTTTAAAAACAACAATCTTTGTAAGATTATCCTAAGATGCTTTTTGAAGCTATGTCCAAACTGCCTTGTCATCTGGGCTGCTCAGACACAGGCAAGACGCAGGCTCGGGCTTCACCTGAGTTTTTGTGCTGTATCAGTCCATGGGAGAGAGACTAAAAATGTCTTTATCCAGAGGAGAGAGATTTGTTCTTACATATTCCCATGTTGTGAAAGTAAGGCACAAGTGGGGACAGACATCAAAAAGTGAGACTATTTATTAAAGGATAAAGTGAATGAACAGAAAAAGAGGAGAAAGAGGGGGAAATGCAGAAAGGGAGCAGAAGAGAAGGAAAAGGATTATATTAACCACCCTTCACATTCCCCCAAGATGCTTGCTTTGGCTAGAGATCCAAGGAAGGATGATGCTGCTTTGGCTCAGAGGAAGTGTTCCCAGGTTCATGCTTGTATTACCATTAGCCAGAGGAGGGGAGAGAGTCTCCAAAGTCCAAGTCCTTTTCAGTTTTTGTTGCCCAGGGATGTTTCCAGCAAATGATGTCTTCAGTGGAGTTCTTCTTTTCTTCATGGTTATTGGTGGTGGTGGTGGTGGAAAGAGGGTTCCTGGGCTATTTTCAGCCTGGATGTCCATGGCAATGTTTCCTCTCATACATTCACACTCTCACTCACTCAAACTGATATGGGCCCAGTGTTTTTTATTCAGTTTATCACAGCTCCCCCTGGCCACCCTAGGTACATTAATGCATAGGTGACTATCAGGTGTGCTATCAGTGGGCAGAGCTGACCCATCAGGCAGGTCGTTTACAACAATTGTTGCACATCCATTTGCCTGCAGAAGCCTGGCACAGGCAGTCAGCTTTTGCTGCTCACTCCTCTGCTTCTCACTTCAGTACACATCCCCTGGCATTCAGGCAAACCACCTGAGGGGAGGAGCAAAGGTGATTTTTATCTTTGTTGATTTACATGTACAAGAGAGACAAGACTGAGTTTCTCACACCTGCATAGCAAGAGAGAAAGCTGGGGCAACACTATGCCAAGCACCCCTTACAGGTTGTAGTGACTTACTTTATGGTGCCCATGGCCAGTTGTGTTGTGTTGCCTTGTACTGCCACACAGCAATTTCAAACTCCCCGGTGTTCAAACACTTTTCGGGAGCCTTAACGTTACAAGCAGCAATGAATTTACAGGAAACGTCAGTCTCTTAAAACTGGCAAAGTGGACACAGAGTGTAAATCATGTTTGAACTTGCTTATGGCTCAGGAACCAACAATACAGGCACAGCTAGATATATCAGATATTGTTCACTTCCTAAGTGTTACTTGATAAGCTTTCATGTTCACAAATACAAACCCTCTGTAGCAGTGCCTTCTTCTCCCACTTAGCAGCTCGTTCATAGCCATCATAATCCAGCAGGGGAACCAATAAAAGAGGAAGCACCAATTATAGGTGTAACAGGCACCACATCAGATGCACCAGACTGAAAGACACAGCTAAAGGAAAATGCCTTCAGCCTTTCCACAGCTCAGGCAGATGTGAGAAGTCCCTTCAATGCACAGGAACATGTGATGGGACTGCTGAAGTGTGATAGCACACATGAGATGTGTCCTATTTGCCACCTGGAGACCCTAGCAGGCTCAGCAGCATCTAATTAGCTCCCAGTTGGAAGCACCTTACCAAACACTTTTACTGACAGCTGGGAATTAACCTCCATTAGATCAGGACCTAGACCAGGCCATTTTCTGGATCAGCAAATCCTTCTGGGTTTATTCCTTAAGTTTGTCTGGCAAAGTTTTGTGTCTCCTGCAGATTGCACTATAATCCCTGCATGTACATTTCTTACTCAGAAGTATCTCACGAGCATACTTGCAACCTCTATAAAAGTGATTCTCCACAGTTCTGCCACAGGACAAAGTGATTACACACTGAGATGCTGAGTGAGGAACAGAATTGCATGTTAGCACTCTCAAACTTTGACTAACTTTTGGAATATATATATAGAAAAAAAAAAGGAAAATTAAATTCCAAATTCCGTTAGATTCAGTATTTTAGTCTGATATCAATTATAAGTACAGTAAGAAGATCAAGCAACCACTAACTTGATTAGGATGGTAAAAGCTGAGATAAAATTCAGGTTTAGTGATCAAAGGTTAAAAATCATCCCACTTACTCACTAAATGGATGGTGGCCACACAGCTGGTTGAATAATGAAAATTAAATTACATAAACAGTAATTCAGTCCCCTGGCAGATCTTGCAGCTGGGCTCATCTGTTCCTTACCATGTGAGATTCTGTTATACGGTTAACACATGCAATATTGGATGCTGATAGCAGATGCTGCTAACAGGTAATGCTGCTAGGTAGCTACTCTTGCCTAAGAATGCCACAAAATCTTGTGGAAGTCAAGGCACAAAGCAGGAAGTCCCATAATGCAAGTAGCTGGCCACAAAGTAGTATTTGTAGCTACTTTTTTCTTTTTTTTTTTTTTCTTCTTTTAAATTTTTTTTAAACCTCTAATGCAATAAAGTTTCACCACCCGGGTGTTCTCTGTGACTCTCCACTAGGGCTGAAAAATGGAGANAAACCTCTAATGCAATTTGCTAACATTTGCTACAGTTTCACCACCTGGGTGTTCTCTGTGACTGTCCACTAGGGCTGAAAAATGGAGATAGTGAAGTCGGAGACCACAAAATCCTAATTCTCTGGCTCAAAGCACTATCCAGGTGCTTGCAGGACTTTTGACCTGGAAACTGCAGGTTCTGCAGCTCTGCTCCCTCATATAAATAAGGTTTCAAGAGTATTTGTTTCCCTGCCAAGAGGGAATCAAATGACCTAGAAAGAAGCTAAAACCTCCCCAGATTGGAATAGGTATGCCTGCTAACAGTGATGAGCACTCCAGTTTTGTCAGTGCCTTGCAAAACATCTTGCATTCACACAATCTTACTGAATTCAGTAAAAGATACTGAGGAAAATAACTGAAGCTTGTATTAACATCCCATTTCATGCCTACTATGACTTACCTTGAAATGTTTAGTATGCAGAGTAATGCTGCTCTATAGTCCAAACCTTTGCTCAAAGCTAGTACTCCATTAACTAAAGCTGGCAACAATTAAGAGTCATATTTGCACAGTAAAGGTAAATGTTGCTGTCCTCGAGTATGCCTTTCTGTGGTGTATGGGTCATGTAGCAAGAATTGTTCTCAGAGCTACAGTGACATCAATGGAAATCAAAGCCCTTAAGGTTTTTACACTAAGATGGTAAGCTCTGTTTGAAATACAGGGCATCTGTCTGCTTAAGAACAGGGAATAAGAGAATCCCCTAGAAAGAACATAGCCTACTGGGAAAAGAAGTTTTTTTTCTCAAGCACTTATTGCAAAAAAATGGACATCAACAACACCTATGCAGAATGCTCAAGTGCTCTTTAAAGCCCTCAAGAACAAGAAACCTTGGAAATAAAAGTCAGAATGCAGCCTAGCAAGCAAGGTTTAACTTACTTCATTGAATAATATTAATTAGTTGAAACTCATACCACTGAGAAACTTCTAAAATAGATGAGCCAAAGTGAATAAAAAAAAAAAATTAAAAAAAAAAAAAAAAAAAAAAGCCTACAGCTTTTATTGAAATTGAAAACTATGCACACTGGAAATTAAGTTTTCAATGAAGTGTACAGGTATGCGGGCTTGATATCAGCTGGATATTTTTCCTGAATGCCATAAAGGACTCCTTCTTCATCTTCCTAAAAACCAGCAATTATATGATTGCTGGAGAGTAAATCCATACCTCTCAAGTCTTTCCAACAGCTCCAGGCAGTGAGAGGTTGTCCTAGTTTCTGTTGAATCACAACAGAGACAAAAGCAACTTCCATTTCTGAATTTTCTTGCAGGAACTCAGGTTCTGTAGTTCCCTTCCTACTATTACCCACTCTTATCCCGACATCCTTTATGGTTTGAGCTGATCCTGAGGTCCTAAACAAGGTACTTTATTGCCAGAGCAGTCATATGCTTTAAGGCTGCTTCCCTGAAAGCAATTTGTGACCTTGTTAATATTTATTTATACAGAGTGGTATAAATGAGCAATAATGTAACTCAGAATTTACCTTGTCCCAGTTTTGTCTGTATTATGACTACTTAAATTTTAAGATTTAACTAGATATAGAAAGTCATTTCTCTTCACAGTAAGCTTGAACAATTATAACTTTTGTTTAATAAATAAATAAATCANGGACAGCAACAGATTCCCTGAGAATTCAGCTAAATGGCTCCCGAGAAGACAGGTTGACTGTTTTAGGGCTCCAATATCTCATGGCTCTGAGGAAAAGCAAAAGATTGGCTGCTTCTGAGATGGTGACAGAGGGATCTCAGAGTTCACTTTTCTATTTGCTTTCATAGGGAATTAATATGAAGTATTTTTATACCAAAAGAAGGAAGAATGCCAAAAGCAAAATATTGAAATGCTCTGTAAAATTATTTTTCTTTTCCTGTTTTCATTCTACTCTCTCTCACCTTCTCATTTATTATTATTTATATTGCAGGAATTAAACTTCTTTTTTAAAGAAAACAAAACTCTTAAAGTACTTCATAGCTTTTTAGTGCTCATTTTTCTCTCTTCTGTGCTCATAGTTCTGTCTTCAGAGAATGACTGTCCGGGAAAAGAATATGGAAATAAAATAATTGGATGCTCTACAGATACTTCTGTATGCAAATAAACAGAGCAGTGCCAGCCATTTCTCTAAATGGATTGTACCATCAGCATTCACCTGCAGATAGACACTCCCCTGGGATTTAGGTAATGCAATGTACAACATGGATGACTGCGTTTGCCGACAGTAGTCATTTCTCTCTGAAGCTTATCATCATGCAGCACAGTATCTTGAATGGCAGAAACCAAGGTGAGCAGAGAATCTCCCTACAGATATATGGTGGAGAGTTGTCACACAGTAAATCACTAAGAAACAGAAGATATATGATTATTGGAAATCACACCCTATCAACAGATACCCTATCAATATCTCAGTCATGGTGTTACAGTAGTTGGTAGCCACATATTCTATCTCAAATATGCTGTGACTTGAATCTTTTGTGAGTTATTATGAGAAGAAATGGACATAGCCAGGTGCAAGCAGGAACCTCCAACCTCTCCCCTCTCTAGCTAACATTTGGAAATGCATTGAGTCCTAATCATGGAAGGAGATGAAGAGTTCTAAAAATGCTACTTGCCATCAACGCTGGAATCAACAAGGCCGAGCAGAAGAGTCAGGTCATATGCATTCTGCCCATGTGCATTCTGCCCTTGCTTTCCCTTGCCACACTGTGTGACTGTACAACAATCCTTCACTTTTTTTTTTTTTTNAAATTACTGGTTTCCTGATCTTTAAATGAAATGAGAGATATTTCAACTCTTTCATGGTGCTAATGGAGTTCACTGGACATGCTGGAGTGTGTCCAGAGAAGGTCCACGAGGATGCTCGAAGGGCTGGAGCATCTCTGCTATGAGGACAGACTGAAAGAGTTGGGGCTGTTCAGGCTGGAGAAGAGGAGGCTCCAAGGTGGCTTCTTGTGGCCTTCCAGTATCTGAAGGGGGCTACAAAAAAGGGAGGGACTTTT
>WBNM01001589.1:0-13386 GCA_013399055.1 Ramphastos sulfuratus
GGAACTCCCAAACCTATATCACATGAGCCAGTACTCTGTGCTCAACACCCAGACCCAATCTCCTGGCCTGATACCCAGCAGCATGGGCAGTAAGGGGAAGGAAGTGATTCTGCCTGTCTGCTCTGCTCTACTTAGATGCCACCTGCAGTGCTGGAGCCAGCTCTGGAGTTCTCAGTACAGACAGGACTGTTGGACTGTACAGACACTCCTGTTGGAGTGGGACCAGAAAAGGTCATAGCAGTCTTGGGAGGGCTGGAAGCCCTCTGCTGTGAGGCCAGGCTGAGAGAATTAAGCTTGTTCAGCCTGGAGAAGAGAAGGCTGCAAGGAGACCTGGCGGCCTTCCGTATTTGAAGGAGGCCTCCAGGAGAATTGGAGAGGAACTTTTTACAAAGGCATGGAGTGACAGGACAAGAGGTAATGGCTTCAAACTGAGAGAAGCTCGATTTAGATTAGGTATTAGGAAGAAATTCTTCCCCATGGGGATGGCAAGGCACTGGAACAAGTTGCCCAGAGAAACTGTGGAGGCTCCAAGCCTGGAAGTGTTCAAAGGCAGGTTGGATGAAGCCTTGAGCAGCCTGGTACAGTAGGAAGTGTCCCTGCCCATGGCAGGAGATTAGAACTAGATGATCTTTAAGGTCCATTTCAACCCATCCCATTCTATGATTATTTTTGTGCTAAAGGAGGCAGTTAGCTGAAGTAGGACCAATAGTTGTGTTTGAAAGATTCTCTTCCACTTCCCCAAAGGGATTTTGGTTAAAGTCAGTAGAAGGATGTTCTGTTTGAATTTCCACTTGACACAGAAATGAGATCCTGAAAAAATCGAAGCCCATTCTGATACAAATGTGTGTCAGATTAAACCTCTTTACTATTGATGTAGCATGAGCTTGGATCGTCCTCTCAAATCTGTGTTTCCTGAGCTTCTAACAGTTTTATTTTTCTCTCTCTCTCTTTTTCTCTCTTTAACTACTTTGTTATGGAAGTGAATGCAGTTATGCATCATGCAGATAATCTTAGTCTCCAAGAGAACAGATTGAGGGAACTGGGATCGTTTAGCCTGGAGAGGAGGAGGCTGAAGAGAGGTTTTAATGAGAGAAATGAGATTATAGGCTGTGAAAAGGAAACAATGGTGTTTACTTCACTCATAGGCTTGCTGAGATGTATGAAAACAAGGACAGAAACATAGATTAGACAGTGTCTCTGTCTGTCAGAGTCTGTTTCTCTTCTGCCTGGATCTGTGTAAGCCAACTAATCATTCTGCTTTTTAACTCCCTTGCCCATCCTCCAAACTCACCTTGCACGTAAGACAGACTCTGGGATAAGATAGAGGGGTGGAAAGAAGTTGGAAGGGGGGTTGGGAGCCCCTACTGGGGATTCTGATTTCTGGGAGGGGTATTGTGTTACTGTATTACTTTTAACTTGTATATTGCTGCATATAGCTGTAAATATTGCAATATATTGTAAATATCTGCTTGTAAATTGTGCTAAGCTGTGAATATGAAGCTTCATTCCTTAACTTCCATCTGTCTGAGTCTAGTCTGGGTGATTTCATTGTGTGGGGGTGGGTAATTCCCAAACCATCACAAATAGCAATATTGGAACTGAGTTTTTCAGTTCCTCAGAAACAAAGTACAGTCTGTCCTCAGCCATTTCCAGGTCCTGCTCTTAGCAGCTTTCAGGTGAACACGAACTATCCTGGGGTCATATGTTAGCAAACAGGGAGGAGGACCAAGAGTTGAGGTTTCCTTTCTCATGTTTATTACCTGGTTAGTGGATGAGCTTTCTGAGCTACCAGCTCTGTCCCTAATCACAAACACACCTAGAAGCAGGTAGCTGCCAGCTTACTGTATCCAGAAAGGGCTGCTAAAATACATGAAGTAATGAGAAGAAAGAAAATCAGGACACATGATGTACTTGAATTTCACAAAGTCTCTTCTTGTCAGTCTTAGACAGGCACCATATAGTTTTAATCTATTATCAGCTCTACTCCTGTTTCTAGACCTCTCATTGGAGATTATCTGTCAAAAGAGGATTCACAACTTTCTGACTGTGTTAGGAAGCTGAGAAACAAACTTAGTGATATTAACAAGAAGGAATCTTGGGAGAGATATTTAGCCTGGTGGAAGAGAAACTCAGATTTTGGGCTGCTGTGGTTTTCATTTAAAATGTTATCAAAATAGAGACAAGATTTTGTCAGTGATGGCAGCCAGTCCTATGGCTTCTCTGTGACATGTAGGGGGCCTCTAAGAGGTGTTCATTTTGTTCATCTCCAGATTCTGCAGGCACAAAGTAAACCCAGTTGCTATTCTTAAAAATGCTTCATTCTTCACTCTTTCCATTTGCCAAGGGGCAGGGCTGGGCTGGCTCTCCATGAACCCCTCTGCCTTCCCAAAGGGAAGAGAAAGGGAAGAAGGGAGACATGGACTGGGAAAGAAACTGAACCAGCTAGGACAATGAGATAGATACAAACAAACACAAACCAATGTGGAACCAAACCCTTGATGGCAAGGATAGCACCACTGTCACCACTGATGATGGGTGCAAGCACTGGGGAAGTCCCAAACTGGACTCAGCAGCAGATGGGAACCAGACTGAGGCACTGGATTCTGGAACATACAGATTGGGATTGAAGACAGAAGAGACAGAGTCTTCCTGGGACACTGGCCAGGGAAGAAGAGGCTTGACCCTGGTGATCTCTCAGCTCTCTCCTGAAGATGAGGGATGCATGGGCTCCAACCCCATGTTGGTCAGTGAGGGGCACCTGTCCTTCGCGCTCTTCCCACAGCTACCATCTCTGCCTTCCTGCAGCCCAAGGTGAGGCACAAGCTGTGACAGTACCCTTGGTGTGCAGAGGTACAAGTCTAAGGCAGAGCCTTTGTGCAGCCCAGCCCTTGGCAGGAACTCTCCCCATCAGCTTCTCCCTGCTAGGAGCAGCTCCTGGCTGTGCAAACTGCCCTGAGCTTCAGAAAGTGCCTGAGTGAGCAGAGCCTGAGCTGAGAAGTTACAGCACTGAGCAGGAGCTGTTGTGGCTCAGACCAGGATACCATTCCTCCTCCCCTGTGCTGCAATTACTTCTTTACTAGCTCCTGGCTCTCCACGGTCACTCTTCAAACAGTTTCACCATCACTCCTGTTCCATCTCTCCTAGCTTAGAATTTTCCATTTGTAAAGCTTTGCCCACAACTCCAGTAATTCCTTTAGAGTGAGCAACAAAACCACCTTCCCTGAATCAAACCACTGAGCCATTTAGAGATGATTATTTTATTAAGTACCCAATCCTGATATCCTCTTTCTGACAACAACAGAAAGCTTAAGGGCTTGGACTAGCCATAAATGTTCCTTGAGGAAAGCATTGTAGGCTTTGAAAAAGGATGGAGGTAGATCCTTTAGCTTAGCATTAACTTCTCTCCTCACAATTTTTGAGCAGCTTTCCCTTCTTTGTTTTTGTGCCTGTTTAGCCATCTCCATGATCATGTATTTCTGAAGCTCTGTGGCAACAAAGAGCAGTGAAAAATCTCCTTTTGTGTCCTCCCTACTTTCACCCATTTGCTCCTAGTCTCTTAGCCTAAGTAAACACTTGACGAAGAACAAAGCGTCCTCTGCTCTCTCCAGCCCCGTTTGGGGAGTGCAGAGTCTTGGTTTTGCCCTTGTTGAGCTCTTCTCTGTGTTCCTTGTAGAAGTGCTGTGAAGGACAGCTGGAGTGACAGCCCTGGGGACTGATGTCCATTTTGATGGTCAGGAAATGCTGAGCACTGCCACTACTGCAGAGCCTTCTCTCTGAGGCCCTTCCCCAGCTGTGATGTGGCAGGCCCCTGTGGAATGCAAAGGAGTTCGATGCTCGGAGCTCCCAGGCTGGCTCCTAGTGGGTATACTTCTGAGTTCAAAAGCCACAAAGAGTGGCTATGTGACCTTCTCTGCATTTTGTGATGTCAACAGCAGCTTCTTCAGCCTTGCACAGAATACTAAGTGTATGTTCTGCTGGCTTCTGAGCTGCTGGCATTGCAAACACACCCAGACCTTCTAGAATAAACATTTCCTTCATCTTTGGAAGTTCTCTAGTCCCTACATCTCAGGAGATCTTTCTTAGACCTCAAATTCCTCTTTGCCTTGGCTTGTCCAAGTTACAGAGCTTTGATACTCACTTTGACATTGTGGTTACTCCTCAGAGATCAGTGCATGGATCAGATAATGAAACCTCTCTCGTTCCTCACAGAGTCCCAGCATGGTACAGTTGGAAGGGACTTCTGCAGATCATCCAGTCCAACCTCACTGCTAAAGCAGGGTCACCTTGAACATGTTGTCCAGAATCACAGGGGTCAGGTGGGTTTGGAATCTCTCCAAACAAGGAGGCTCCACAATCTCTCCAGGCAGCTTACTCCAGGGCCCCAGCACCCTCACAGCAAAGGAATTTCTTCTCATCTTCAGATGTAACCTCCTGGGTTCCAGTTTGTGCCCACTGCCCCTTGTTCTGTCACTGGGCATCACTGACAAGAGTCTAGCCCCAGCATTTTCCTCCCACAGGTCCTTTATCTCTTGTTGAGCATTGCTCAGATCCCCTCTGGGGCTGGTCTTCTGCAGGGTAAACAGTCCCAGGGCTCTCAGCCTCTCCTCCTCACAGAGGTGCTCCAGGCCCCTCAGCACCTTTGTAGCCTCTTCTGGATTCTCCAGTAGTTCACTGCCTCTTAAGCTGGGGAGCCCAGCCTTAATAGCAGGGACGACTTCTTCAGCAGGAGCTTCTGGACAGAGCCACACACAGATCAATATGATCCAAGCAATGCCAATTTATTGAATATGAACATGCATTTATATACCCTTCTAACAAACTCTTCAGGCCAGCCCATTACAAAGCAATTGGTCCAAATCATTAAGAGACAAGCTGTTGCCCCAAGCAACTGGCCCAAATTGCCAAGATGCAAACTATTGTGGCTTTCTCTAATTGGTGTAAGTTGTTAAGGCATGAGCTGTGAGGGAACTAGATGGTTGGTGCATCACTATCTGTTCAAAATGCCCCTCGTTTTGCTTTGATCCTGGTTGTTATTGTAGTTCTTCTGCAGGCTGCTGTAGTCTGTGTCCTTGGCCCTTTGGATAAACTTCTCATGTAGGCTGTGAAATTTCAGCTTAAAATTTAGCAGTCAGCACAGCTTGGTTTGCTCACATCTCCAGTTAACACAGAACGTTTCCCTACAAGCCTTGACCTACTAACCACAGCCCTTCTAAATCCACCCCGGGATGCCCTTGGTCACAAGAGCACATTGCTGGTTCATGGTCACTCTGCTGTCCAGAAGACCTCTCAGGTCCTTTTCTCTCCAACAGCTCAGCCCACAACCTACATTGGTTCATGGGGTTGTTCATCATTAACCTCCTACAGTATTTCCAAAAGTGTCTTCTCTGACCCCGAAGAAGATAGCCTAGCCATGTCCCCTCTATCTTGCACAGCTTTCAAGCCTCGCAGCCCATGTAAAGGAAGCCAGAGTGACAGAAATTCATGAATCAGTCTGGAATTGCAAAGACCTGGGTTTCAGCCCCTCTCAAGATTTACCATGTCTTATCAAATACACCATTGCTGCAGCCAAGTTTGATTTGACAGGTACCTTGAACTGTCTAGGCTAGATCCAAGAGCGCCTATAATTCTCTTTTTGATTCTGTAAAATATTATTTTTCTTTTATACATTTATGTTTTGGGAGCATTATATAGAGATCTTCTAATGTATCAGGGCGTGAAACTTTTCTAATGTCCGGAGTTTGGTGGTAGGCTACTCAGAAGTGACATGCATCATGTTTCCTGGTGGCTAATAATCCAGTTTATGAGACTGGCAGAGATGGAGAGTTCCATTTCACAGATGAAAATATGATTTGGGGTTGATTCGAGACAAAAGACAACCCTCCAAATTGTTTAAATGCTCTGTGAAAGGAGCTAGAGCTCTCACTGTCATGGTCTTCATGGCACAGGTTCCCTTGGAGGTGCAGCCTGTGGAAGTGCACTGCCCAGAAGACGGAAGCTCTTGGAGCCAGCCTGAGAAGCAACTGAGTGTGCCTGGGCACCAGGCTGCCGATGCTCTCAACTCCCACCAGTCCACACAGTAGGATGCCAAGTGTTGGGGTTCCAGGGCACCAGACAACACCCAGCAGCATTATGCTCACATCACAACTCTGTCAACATCGAATCACTTCTCTGAAACATTTCAGCTGCAGAAAACTGTCCAAATAATGTCTTCTGGAAAACTTAATTTACCTCTAGCTTCTGTAAGTCTTCTCCAGAGCAGCCATATCCTTCCTTCTTCTCTCATCATAGAAAGGTTTGGGTTGGAAAGGACCTTTAAAGGCCATTGCTCTGCAGTCACCAGGAGCATAGGATCACAGAATTGTCAGAACTGGAAGGGACCTCAAGGATCATCCAGTTCCAAGCCCCCTGCCATGGACAGGGACACCTCACACTAGATCAGCTTGCCCAGAGCCACGTCCAACCTGGCCTTAAAGACGTCCAGGGATGAGGCTTCCACCACCTCCCCGGGCAACCTGTTCCAGTGTCTCAGCCCCCTCATGGTGAACAGCTTCTTCCTAACATCCAGTCTGAATCTACTCACTTCTAGTTTTGTTCCATCTTCAGCTGGAGCAGGTTACTCAGAGCCCCAAACAACTTGACCTGGAGTGGTTCCAGGGATGGGGCAGTTACAACCTCACTGGGAAACCTGGGCCAGGGTCTCAATGCTCTCTGTGCATGATATGATATTAGTTGTGAATTATTATTTTTTTTAATGAACATTTTATTATTATTAATATTCCAAAATTTGGGGAAATTCCCTGAGATTCTTTGGATTTTTGGTCAACAGGAAATAACTGCACAAAGGACATTTAGGAACACAGAACTAAACAGTTTAATCAATCAGAACTTGGAAAATAGGAATGTGAAAACAGGAAAAATTCTAACTATGCTACAGAGGTTAGTATCAACTCTAGCAGATGTACTCATGACGTCTTGGTCCCTGAGTAAGTTTCCCATAGAAGGCAACGTCCAAAACTCACAATAATGATCCCGCAGTAAAATACAAAATATTCCAGATAGAGGGAAGGAGAGAAGAGCTGAGTTGCTGCCGAGCTGCCAGCGTAAGCTGCAAACATGTGGTCCCAACGATTCCCAGTTAACGTGAATGGGATACTGCTCCATAGAGGTCAGTGCAGGAAGGCAGTGTAGAAAGGCAATGCAGAAAAGGCAGTCTATGTAGAAAGGTGTGGTTCCTAAATCACCCCCCATTAAATAGATAATTTTGAAAATGAAAGTGGTCAATAGGTACTAGTATCATTGTTCTGCTCAATGAATTCAAAGCTTCGTGCCTTGCATGACCATGCTGGCACATTGAGGGGCTGCACCAGACACTTGACATGTGATGCTAAGCTCCTAGCCTCAAGGCTTTGTTTGCTAAATCTACTACGACTCCTGGACCTGCAACAGGAGGAGGAGAGCAAGAGTTAAACCAACCTGGCAGGATTTATACCCTACCAGGACGTACATCACCCTCCTATGGAAGTTACAGTGATGAATAAGTGGAAGCTAAGAGGAGGGTACTGTGGAAAGAGGCTTTAGAAATCCTGAGATACAAGTGACAGTAACTTCCTACTAGTCATGACACAGTTCCCAAGGGGAGTTGCTCAAGGCTCCATCCATGTGTGAGACTAGCCCAGTTGGTGAACTGGGAGCAGTGGAGGGACAGGGCTAGGCCAGCAGCTACTTTGATCTGCAGATTAGTGCCAGGAGAGCCCAGTTTGGTGTCAATGTGTGCACTCCAAGCCACACTACATCTGCATGCACCTCACTCAGCAAATTGCTTCTTGTTCCTTTATTAAGCAGCAGGCCAGCTTATGACTAAATTAGGAGACAAATTATCCTATATTTTTCCCCATGCCTTCTGGACTCGTTATCAAGATTTGGTGGCTGCTGTGCTGAATTGCCATGAAGGCATCACCCTCCAAAGACCAGAGAAGGACTTTTATACCTGACCAATTTGGAAAATAAAAGGAGAATTTAACTAAAGTGAAACAACTGCCAAGAAAGTATTTCTTCTTGTGAGATACTTCCTCTTGCTAATCCTTGTAATGCTTCACTTCCCCTGTGGCACAGCAATGAAGACATTACTCTGCATGTGACATCACAGCCCTCGGTCATGGAGATCATTGTGTTCCTGAGCGGGGCCCAGGCCTGGGGCATTGCCAGGTGGAAAAATAAGCACAGGTCTGTTGGACTTACTGCAATCTACTCACAGCATGAGCATGAATATTTATTTCTTTCTGTGGTTGCAGTCTACTTAACATCCAGTTCTGGGCTCAGGAGCGACAGGTTAACTACTGGAGAGAGTTCAGCAGAGGGCAGCAGCAAGTGCAAGTGTGGAGTCCTTGCATCTCGGGAGGCACAGCCTCCACAGCAGCTCAGCCCCCACCAAGGGCAAGTGTAGAGTCCTGCATCTCAGGAAGAACAACCTTCACAGCAGCTCAGCCCCTAGCTCCCAGAGAAGGACCTCAGAGTGCTGATGGACAGCAGGTTCACCAGGAGTCGGCAGTGTGCCCCCCTGGCCAAGAAGGCAAATGGTCTTCTGGGATGCATTAAGAAGAGTATGGCCAGCAGGTCAAGAGAGGTTCTCTTCTTCCTGTATCCTACTCTAGTGAGGCCACGTCTTGAATACTGTGGCCAGTTCTGAGCTCCTCAGTTCAAGGGAGACAGGGAACTACTGGAGAGAGTCTAGCAGAGCCTACAAAGGGCCTGGAGCATTTCTGTGAGAAGGAAAGGCTGAGGGCTCTGGGGTTGTTGAGCCTGGAGAAGAGCAGCCTGAGAGGGGACCTGATCAATGCTTGGCAAGAGCTAAAGAGTGAGGGAGGAGAGGATGAGGCCAAACTCTTTTCAGTGGTGCCCAGTGACAGAACAAGGGGGACAAACTGGAACCCAGGAGATTCTATCTGAAAATGAGAAGAAATTCCTTTGTTGTGAAGGTGCTGGAGCCCTGGAGCAGGCTGCTCAGAGAGGTTGTGAAGCAGCTTGTAAGATGAAAGCAATTAATTCCCACTGTCATTTACTTGCAGTAGACACACAGAGATAAAATCACAGTAAAGAAAATCAGGAATGCTGTGGGACAAACAAGAGTTTGTTACCTGTTTGGGAGAGAAACAGTTTAACCTGATATAGTGTGAGGTATCCCTGCTTATGCAGGGAGGCCAGAACTAGATGATCCTTGTGGTCCCTTCCAATCCTGACAATTCTATGATCCAGTTATTGTGGTGCTGCTTTTAGGCATTTGCATCCAAGTCTGTGACCAGGCTGTCCCAAACTGCTGAGAAAGAGAGTTCATAGATAATATGAGACCAGACACTCTGCAGACCAGTGCTGATGAGTGGTGTCCCTCAGGGGTCAGTGCTGGGACCAGTGCTGTTTAGCTCCTTTGGCAGTGCCATGGGCAGTGGGATGGAGGCACCCTCAGCAAGTTTGCAGGTGACACCAAGCTGTGTGGTCCAGCTGACATGCTGGAGGGAAAGAATGCATGGATCCAGCTCTCCAGCCTGTCCAGGTCCCTCTGGAAGGCATCTCATCCTTCAGTTTTACCAACTGCACCACTCAGCTTGGTGCCATCTCCAGTCTCACTGAGGATGCCTCAGTCTGGCTGTGGATATCATTGGATCATCTGGCCCAACTTTTGTGTTCTTTAACTGGGGAAAAGGGAAGAATATTTTGCATGGAAGGTAGTCCTGTGTTACTTTCAAACTGTTAAGGCTGAGAGGAAAAGGGAGAAAAGGGTCTACAGATTCTCTGACTCCTTGAACGAGACAGTTCAGGATTTTTACATTCTTTGTTTTGTTCTTGTAACTGTTTCCAGACCAGAACAGGGGAAGAAGGTAAGAAACCCAACACCTTTGGCTTTCAAGTGAAATATTCAGTAAGAAAAGCCTGAGACTCTGTGTGCTGTGTCACAGCAGCTATTATACAGCTAGGCTTACCAAATCAAACTCTCTGTCAAGGGGAGAGATTAACTTGACTGCTGCTGTTGGGAGATAACCATCACCAGGGTGACAGAAGCAGAGAAAGAGGGCAACTGCAAGGCTAATAAGCTGTGTACATGTAGAGGAATTTCATCTTTCTATGGCTAGGAAATGAGTTTCATTTTCTGTCTCAGAGCATTTCTCTTGCCCAGAGGAGCAGTCTCACATTCCCTGCATGCCTGTGTAGTGTGTCTTGCAGAAAGCATGGTGACAGCACAGCATAGAGAGCGGCTCTGCATGGGGGAACAGCTCTCTGGTGCAGAGCACCTCCCCAGCTTCCCGTGGTTAGCTTTGGAAACCGTACAACTGCTCAGCAACCCCAGGGCTCTCAGCCTTTCCTCCTCACAGAGCTGCTCCAGGCCTCTCAGCATCTTTGTAGCCTGCACTGGACTCTCTCCAGTAGTTCCTTGTCTCTGTTGTGCTGAGGAGCCCAGAATTGGTCTCAGTACTCCAGCTGGATGTTAAGCAAGGGAAGTCCTGCAGAAGCACAAGGAGCCAGTCAAGTGGGACAGAATAGCACAGAAGAATCCTAGATTGAAAGACTTTATAGTGTGGTAACTCAAAAACAAACAAACAAACAAAACCCCCCACCAAAACTAAACTAAACACAGTAACCCCCAACCTAAAGTCCTAAATTCCTCTTCTGCTTCTTCTCTTTAAGAGAAGTGTCCCATTACCAGAAGGGAGCTTCAAGAAAGTTGGGGAAGGACTTTTTACAAGGACTTGGAGTGACAAGACAAGGGACAATGGCTTTGAGCTGGAAGAGAGGAGATTGGGACTGGAGATTAGGAAGAAACTCTTTGCAGTGAGGGTGGTGAGGGACTGGAGCAGGTTGTATGGGGAGGTTGTGGATGTTTCCTCCCTGGAGGTGTTCAAGGCCAAGCAACATGAGAGGTGTCCCTGCCTATGGTGAAGGGTGTTGGAACTAGATGATCTTCCGGGTCCCTTTCAACCCATCCCATTCTGCGAAGCTGTGATTACTGTTCTGTTCTGGGAAGCTGTTAGTTCTCCTCTTCCACTTGGTTTCTGTTGTGGTTTTGTGGTGGAACATTAATAGCAATTGAAGAATTTTCAGATCCATTTGGCGAACGAGATGGAAAGGGAAGGCAACAAGGAAAGTAGGCAGTGGCAGTGGCCTGTTACCTGGGGAGCAGCAGAGCCAGGAAAATGCCTCTTGTCTTTCCAGCTTTCTCCTAGAAGGTTTCTCACCACTGGTAGTCACTGGCAGCAGCTCATGGAAAGCTGGGACAGACAGCACAACACCAACCAGTGTTCTCAGCAGGCATTGAAAACAGCTGTTCAGGACATCACTACCCAGCCTATGACAGCAAGGCTCTCTTGACGTCTGAAGCAGAAATCTTCTGCCAGTACAGCAGAGAAAGTATCGCAAAATTTCAGCATTGTAGGGGTTGGAAAGGACCTCTGCAGATGATCCAGTCCAACCCTACTGCTAAAGCAAGGCACCCACAGGAGCTTGCCCAGGATCACAACGGCCAGAGAGGTTGGAATCTCTGCAGACGAGATTCCACAACCTCTCTGAGCTTCAGCACCCTCACAACAAAGAAGTTTCTCCTCATGTTCAGATGAAATCTCTTGGATTTCAGTCTGTGCTCATTGCCCCTTGTCCTGTCACTGGGCACCATTGACAAGAGTCTGGCCCCAGCCTCTTGCCCTCCCACCCTTTAGGTCTTGTTCAGCATTAAGATGATTGCTAAGTACTGGTAGGAATTTCATACTAAAAAGAGAAATGTTGAAGTAGGACATGCCAGAGGAACAGCCCAAATCTTCCCTGCTTTACAGTAGCAGAATGCCCATTGCAAACTGGTAATTTCACTTTGGGGAGGATCATGTAACTGGGGGCAGAGAATAACAAAGACAGAGACACACAGACAGATGTCCAGTGGAATGCTCATTTGTAAATCTCCTTTTGCAAGCAGAGTGACAGGGTGTGCAGGAGGAAAAACCAACTTCTGTGATGCAGATTTACCTTCCTGTCCTGCTAATAAATGGGCCACTGCAACAGCTGACTGCTCCCTATTGCAGCTGGGAGAGTTATTTACTTTCTGATCCTTTCCCTTCTCATCTTGGATGGACAGGACTGAAAATCCCTGGCATTAGGTATTAAAGGAGATGGAGAAAGCACAGGAACCAATTTACAGGGTTTCACTTGGGTAGTTTTCTTCATTTGACTCCTATTAGCTCTGATAATACATTCTCACCATCAATCAGATGGGGAGAGCAGAGGTGAGGTGGGCTTTCCAGGCCAGAAGGAAGGCTATACAGACACCTCCCTACAGCAATCCCACTGGAAAGAGGTCAGGACGTTCGGGTGTCTCCTTTGGACACAGAGGACTGACCCTGAGCACTTGGAGAGCTGTCACAGCAGGTTCTGAAGGAATGGCAATTCCAAGTACAAATATAGGCTGGAAGAGGAGTGGTTGGAGGGCAGTCAGGAGGAGAAGTGGTTGGGATTGTCTGTTGGTGACAAACTCCCCAGGAGCCAGCACTGGCTGCTGGCAGCCCAGAGCCAGCTGTATGCTGGGAGAACAGCAGCACAGGGAGGGGATTCTGCCCCTCTGCTCTGCTTTGCTCTGCTCACACGTCACCTGCAGCACTACTTTCAGCTTTGGGGTCTCCAGCACAAGAAGGACCTGGAACTGTTGGAGAGGGTCAAGGGGAAGCCATGAAGATGATCAGAGGGCTGGAGAAGCTCCCCTACAGGGACAGGCTGAGAGAGTTGGGGCTGTTCAGCCTGGAGAAAAGGTTCCAGGGACAACTTAGAGAAGCCTTCCAGTACCTGAAGGGGGCTACAAGAAAGCCAGGAAGGGACTTTTGACAAGGGCTAGGAGTGATAGGACAAGAGTCAATGCCTTTGAGCTAGAAGAGGAGAGATTAAGACTGGAGACTAGAAAGAAATTCTTTGCAGTGAGGATGGCAAGACACTGGCACAGGTTGCCCAGGGAGGTTGTGGATGTCCTCTCGCTGTGATGGTATTAGCACAATATACAAGCAGATATATACACTATATAAAGGTAATACAGAAACACAACACCCCTCCCAGAAATCAGAGACCCCAGGAGGGGTTTCCAAGCATCCTTCCACCTTTTCCCCACCCCTATACCTTACCCAAGGTTTACCTTACGCATAAGGTGAGTTTGGAGGATCAGCCAGGGGAGTATGGAAGGAAAGTGGTTAGTTAGGTTACTTGGCAGAGAGGAGAAAGCAAGAAGCTAGACTGCCCAAGAGTGTCTGTGCCCAAGACTCTCCAGGAGAGTGCCTTATCTATGTTTTGTGTTCCTGTCTTATACATCTCAGCAAGCCTATGAGTGAAGTAGACATCACCATTGCTTCCTTTTCACAGCCTATAATA
>WBNM01001591.1:1016-18332 GCA_013399055.1 Ramphastos sulfuratus
AGGTGTCCCTGCCTATGGCAGGGGGTTGGAACTAGATGACCCTTGAGGTCCCTTCCAACCTTACCATTCTATGATTCTAAGCAAATGTTCTGTGCAACTAATCTGATCATTAGTCTGTCACCAAATAAACGTGCAGAGTGCTCTAAGAATGATTGATTTTCTGAATAAATAGTTGCACTAGGAATTTAAGGGAGCAAAGATTTATGATTTAACAACAGACAGAGATGTATTAAACTTTAATGCTAATAATAACTATAAAAATAAATATTCAACTGTATAAATAAAACATAGCTGTGATCTTTTGAGCGATTAAAGCACTGGAACAGGTTGCCCAGGGAGGTTGTGGCTGCTCCCTCCTTGGAGGTGTTCAAGGCCAGGTTGGAGGAGGCCTTGAGAAACCTGTACTAGTGGGAGGTGTCCCTGCCTATGGCAGGGAGTTGGAACTAGATGATCCTTGAGGTCCCTTCCAACCTTACCATTCTATGACTCTATAAAAGAGGTAGGAAATTAATTTTTTTTTTAATAAGAACTCCACTACATTGAAAGTTGAATTTTGCTTTCAATCATTAATTAGATTGATTGATCAATTTAGACCTCAGTGCACTTCCTGTGGCTAGCAATTGCATCATTGCTATTGCCAAATATGCTGCTGGAAAAATAAATAGCAATTTGAATTCACTCAACTACACACACAGCCCCTGTTCTTGTAATTAGTTTGAAAAATAAAGCAACTATGTCCTAGTAAAATTTCATAGTTATCTGCTATAAAGGGTAAGAGCTTTTCATAATCTGACTATTATGTAGAATGTTATGAATAATTAAAGGAGATTGGCTTTTCTGCCCTTCTCCCAGGCCATCCTTTCTTTTTCACTTAATTAAAGGTCAGTTAATAAATTTGTACAGAATTGGGGGAGGGAAAGTAAACAATTCAGAGCAGTACAAACTCAATATTTCAGCTGTTCTAGAATAATTCTACTAAATATTCTTTAGCCCAACTGAGGTTTTAGTTATTAATCCAGCTAATAATTTGATATTTCTATTTTCTTTCTCCTTTGATGGTACTATCAGGTCAAGTCCCACTTAAATCATTTGCTTTGTGGCTTTCATCAAAGCTATTTCTGTATTTCCTTCTCTTAATGCAGAACTTTAGTTATAAATTTTGAAGTATTATTGTGCTGATATTCCTGAGCAGCAGTGCTCAGCTGCACAGTCAACAACATAACAGTATTCCCACATGTCAATACCACTTTCTGTTGATACCAACTGATAAAGTTTTATGCAACCAACTGCAGACACTCAAAGGTATATAATATAAATGGGCAGTTCAATAATAGATTGTGTGAAGTTCTGGAGCCCCCAGCACAGGAAGGACATTGAACTGTTGGAGTGGGTCCAGAGGAGGCCACAAAGATGCTCAGAGGGCTGCAGCAGCTCTGCTATGAGGACAGGCTGAGAGAGTTGGGGCTCTGCAGCCTGGACAAGAGAAGGCTTCCAGGAGACCTTAGAGTAGCCTTCCAGTATCTGAAGGGGCCTACAGGAAGGCTGGGGAGGGACTATTGACAAGGTCTTGCAATGACAGGACAAGGGGCAATGGGTTTGAACTGGCAGAGGGAAAATTTAGACTGGATATTAGGAGGAAGTTGTTTGCAGTGAGGGTGGTGAGACACTGGCAGAGGTTGCCCAGGGAGGTTGTGGCTGCTCCCTCCCTGGAGGTGTTCAAGGCCAGGTTGGAGGAGGCCTTGAGTGAGCTGTACTAGTGGGAGGTGTCCCTGCCTATGGCAGGGGGTTGGAACTGGATGATCCTTGAGGTCCCTTCCAACCTTACCAAACACACTGATATATTATTTTAAATGTGATGGAAAGATAAAAAGAAAACCCTAGATATGAGAGTTTCACATCATGGTATTGGAAAGATTTAATCATAGAATCATGGAATGGTAAGGTTGGAAGGGACCTCGAGTATCATCTAGTTCATGACCAAGACCAGAGGACAGAAATGATGTTTACTCCTTTTGGGGAGTAAAATTAAAAATGGTGCACACTGATTGGAAATTTAAAGGGGGATTCTATTTACAAGCACATATGTACAGAAGGCATTCAGGTACAACGAATGCATTCACACACTAAAGCCAAGCTTGCCAGATCTAAACCTTCTAGAATCCTCTACTCCTCCAACCTCAGCAGCCCTGAGAGTAGCCCAAAACTGCCCTCAGCAGGCCTCATGACATCTCAAGATTCCCTGCCAACCAGCAGCTGTCCATCCCACACAAGCCAGGAGGTAAGCAGGGACCTGCACTCTTCTGGGGGAGAGGAGGAGAAGCAGGGAGGAGAAGAGAGAGATCAGCTGGGCACTGCCTCAGAGGCTGTGATACTGGGAAGCAGAATAGAGTAACAGTGTTACAATATCCTGGGATGGCCAGGCTGGTCCCTTGGCACTCATCTCTTTCTGTAGGACTTTGTCTCTGTGGTCTTCCTAAGCAATCCTGACCCAAGCACCACAAAGGTTTAAAGGAGTTTTGGCTTTCCATGTGAAATGGGGTTGCTCTGAAATGCCACACTGATGCCATAAAGCCAGGTGTACCATGGGTTTATGCACAGTGCATCACACAGCAATGCTCCCTCTCTCTTCAGAGGTAATTTGTCACAGGCACCACTCAAGGAAAGATTAGCATCTAATTGCCTCTTGACAACAGAGTGCTTCCAAAATATAGGGTGTCAAACAGCTTTTTGGGTGACACACAAGTGAGGGAATGGATGCAGTAAGCCCAGGGAAAGGAAGTCAGTGCTGCTCTGCTCAGAGGCAGGTCAGCGCTTTTTGTTGCCTGTGTTAGTCAACACTTCATCTTCTGGTACACATCCCCAGGCAAATTGAGTTGCTTACTCCACAAAGTTAATGTCTTGATAATTACTTTGACAATCACAGCATTTTCCTGATGAAGAAACACACATAAAAGTAGACTTGGTAAGTGGGGCAAACACCGTAGGAGAGAAGGCACATCCCAGTGCAGCAGCACGAACACTTGGAAATCAGTCAGTCCCTCTGTTGCAGACAGAGGGGATAGATTGCATGAGGCAGCTGTGTGCATCCATGGAGTGAGCCTGGTGATCTCATCAGAGCTTTCCACTTGGCACAGTGTGGAGCAGCACTCCTCCTGACTGCATTCACTGCTCCCATCCTGGCCAGATGTGTCTGAGCCAGAGAGCAGGAGGACTCCAGGACATCTTCCCTGGAGACCCAAACATGAGCACCTGGGTTAGATAACTACAGATGGAAAACATCAGGACTGTCCACCAAGAGGCTCTGCAACCTCTTCCATTTCCCCCCAGGATCTGGCTGCCAGTGCCCAGTATCAGGTCTGACATGATCCTGGTACACACCCTAGATGCAGCCTTGTACCCTTCAATGCTTCTCTCACTGCTGTTCCAGGCAGGCCTGGGACTCACAGTGGCACATGGTGATGGCTGGGCTGGCCAAGCCTAGTCATCACCACTGGCCTGGACTGGCTCATCTTGCTGGGGTCTGGGGGATGAGGTCTCACAGAGATGGGGGGCACTGTACTGCCCTGATGGCTCTGCTACCACCCCTTACTGCTGCATCCTAGGAGGAAACTTTCAGTGGGGGTGTACTGATTATAGGTGACAAATGCTGCTGGAGGGAGGTTGCAGGGCTGGGGCTGTCCTGTTCTCAGGACTCAGCCAGAGTCACACTCCAGATGACCCACTGCAGGGCACAGCTGAGCCCCACAGCCATGATGGTGGTCCCTCAGGGAAAGCCTGTGGGGGGAAGGCCAAAACCCTGCCGGCTGGGTAGGGGAGGAAGAGTGCTTAACAGCCCTGTGAACCCCAAGGTGAGAGGGGCAGAAGCAGGGAGGAGGTGCTTCAGGTGTCCCAGTAGGGATCTCTGCAGCCCCTGGAGAGATCACAGTGGAGCAAGTGTGAGGAAAGGGAGCATTTGGGTAGGCATCTGGCAGCCATCCAAGGTAAATCCATCGCAAGGGCACATTCAGATGAAGGAAGGAGTATGCCTTCCTTCAGACCCTGCAATGGCCATCTGCCATTGTTTGTCCTCTGTCCTGGGACTTCAGGCAGGAGCTCTAGCATGCCCTGGTGTGGCTGAAGCAGCCACCAGGTTGGTGTAAACAGACCTTGCACTCAGCATTTTGTATGTGCCAGTGAGACACCAGGACTCAGACTAAGCTGTGAAACCTGACCTCACAAGAAGTTAACAGTGTACTACTCTTCTTCAACACCTGGAGTTTATGTTGCAAATTTTTTGCTCAATTCAGAATGAATGTGACAGTGTGTGAAGCAGTGTTTGTTGAGGTCTGGAGATTATTTTCTATCTCCCAGCACCATCTGGCATTACAGTGGAAACTCTGAATGAATAAACATTGGTTATGATTCTGTCAGTCACTCATCCATTGGATAGAAGATGAAACACTAATGCACTCATCATCTTTGTCATTTAGAAATCAGGGACAACTTCACAGTAACTGAGACAAAGACCACAGATTAAGGTCCATAGCAGAAGTGGGCAACAGAGATTTGGCAAGCATAATGCATTATTCATTTTGACTGGTGCTGATGCAGGGAACAGGACTTCATTGGTTTGTGGTTTCTATTTCTGAAGCATCTTTTTTGCACAAAAGTGTTGGATTTGTCAGTTACATTGCTGCGAGCTCTTTTTAGTTGTTGTTTAAATGAATGGCAATGTTTAAATAGAAAACAAAAAAGGAATGCTCAAGAAAACTGCATGATAAATTCATCTCTAGTGATTGACACACAGGTAGTGTTTGCTTGGAAATTACTGGGGCAAGGGAAGCATAGGTGTGTTAGGATGAATGGTAACTAGTTCAAACATCTTGGGGCAATACTATCCATTTCGTCCTCAGAGCAGAGAGCTGCATCCAGATGCTCTGGCTTTGCTCCCCTTGTCACTGCAGCAACCATTATAACTCAAGCAGAGAGCACTCATGGATAAAAGACATACCCAGAATCCTTGATTAAAATGACACTTCTTAAAACACATCTTAGAGCAAGATTTGTTCTAGTTTGCAGGGCCCATATGAATGAGGCACTTTAAAGAGTAGTGTGGTTTTGATAGTCTCTGCTTCAGTGCACATATGCTGGTGGCCTTGCTACTTGCACAGGCTGCTAACATGCAGTGGGTTGGAACTAGATGATCCTTGAGGTCCCTTCCAACCTTACCATTCTATGATTCTATGATTCTATAAAGTGAAAGTACAGCACAGTTTACTTTTCTACAACTGCTCAAGGGTTCGGGCAAGAAGTGAGGAAGAGAAAAGTTTTTCTGAAGGGACTCAGAAATGACTACACAAAAGAATTAAAAGCCTGCTGGCAAAATTAGCTTACTCTTTCATTTGTAAAGGGATGGAAGTGCAGGGGTGAGAATCTCAGGTAGTCTTTCGTATTCTGCTTTTTCCTAGTACAAACAGATAATAGAATCATAGAATCATAGAATGGTAAGGTTGGAAGGGACCTTAAGGATCATCTAGTTCCAACCCCCTGCCATAGGCAGGGACACCTCCCACTAGTACAACTCACTCAAGACCTCCTCCAACCTGGCCTTGAACACCTCTAGAGAGGGAGCAACAACAACCTCCCTGGGCAACCTGTGCCAGTGTCTCATCACCCTCACTGTAAAGAACTTCCTTCTAACATCCAGTTTCAATCTCCTCTCTGCCAGTTCAAACCCATTGCCCCTTGTCCTGTCATTGCAAGACCTTGTCAATAGTCCCTCCCCAGCCTTCCTGTAGGCTCCTTTCAGATACTGGAAGGCTACTCTAAGGTCTCCTGGAAGCCTTCTCTTGTCCAGGCTGCAGAGCCCCAACTCTCTCAGCCTGTCCTCATAGCAGAGCTGCTGCAGCCCTCTGAGCATCTTGGTGGCTTCCTCTGGACCCACTCCAACAGTTCCATGTCCTTCCTGTGCTGGGGGCTCCAGAACTGCACACAGGACTCAGTGTTTTTTTTACTGAACAGATAAGTTCAATATAGCATTTTCTCTTTATTCCTTTAATTGTTTTTTAAAATTATGCAAGTGGTTATACTGTCACTGAGGACACACCAGCTTCAATCCATTCTGATCCCTGGGACTGAACAAACTCTGTGATGCTGACTCTGCAGGTATACATGGCTTGTTAATGCTGCTGTCACAACCCTTTCCCTAACCAGCTCTGTTCCTTGATGTTGCTAAAAATGAAGTCTTTGTGCTTTTGCATATTTTTTGTTCGTCCTCATTGACAGCTGGAAGGATTTCTGCAAGTGTCAACTGAATGCAAGAAACACTGACAAGAGACCTTTTCAGTTGAAAACATCCAACACTTATCAGGCTATTTCTTGTTTTCTTTNTACAGCACAGTTTACTTTTCTACAACTGCTCAAGGGTTCGGGCAAGAAGTGAGGAAGAGAAAAGTTTTTCTGAAGGGACTCAGAAATGACTACACAAAAGAATTAAAAGCCTGCTGGCAAAATTAGCTTACTCTTTCATTTGTAAAGGGATGGAAGTGCAGGGGTGAGAATCTCAGGTAGTCTTTCGTATTCTGCTTTTTCCTAGTACAAACAGATAATAGAATCATAGAATCATAGAATGGTAAGGTTGGAAGGGACCTCAAGGATCATCTAGTTCCAACCCACTGCATGTTAGCAGCCTGTGCAAGTAGCAAGGCCACCAGCATATGTGCACTGAAGCAGAGACTATCAAAACCACACTACTCTTTAAAGTGCCTCATTCATATGGGCCCTGCAAACTAGAACAAATCTTGCNAACCCTTTCCCTAACCAGCTCTGTTCCTTGATGTTGCTAAAAATGAAGTCTTTGTGCTTTTGCATATTTTTTGTTCGTCCTCATTGACAGCTGGAAGGATTTCTGCAAGTGTCAACTGAATGCAAGAAACACTGACAAGAGACCTTTTCAGTTGAAAACATCCAACACTTATCAGGCTATTTCTTGTTTTCTTTTAGCTCTTCATTTCTTAAAGTAGTTATAAAGTGTCAAGGTAGTCTTACTCAGACTTAAATCAGGAAAGCAAAGTGTGTAAGTCAGAGAGCATTTCTATATCAGATACAAAGGAAAGGAATTGTTTATTTGGTGGGCCAGCTCAGTCCCAGTTTTCAGAGATGATGTAGGACTTTCCTGAAGAGGCCTCTTGTGCCTTATCCAAAAGGATGGTTACAGTCAATCAGAAGGACACAGCCAGACTCCCACTTCTGACTTTGTGAGTCTTCATGCTGATTTTCAGGGGAATTGTAACATTTTTTTAACGTGAACTCATTTAGCTCATTGTCCCTCACAGAGAGCTTTGTCTCTGCATATCAGGATTGATGACTGCATGCATTTACTTATCTCAAAATCAGGACAGGCTGAGAGAGTTGGGGCTCTGCAGCCTGCAGAAGAGAAGGCTTCCAGGAGACCTTAGAGTAGCCTTCCAGTATCTGAAGGGGGCCTACAGGAAGGCTGGGGAGGGACTATTGACAAGGTCTTGCAATGACAGGACAAGGGGCAATGGGTTTGAACTGGCAGAGGGGAGATTGAAACCGGATGTTAGGAGGAAGTTGTTTGCAGTGAGGGTGGTGAGACACTGGCACAGGTTGCCCAGGGAGGTTGTGGCTGCTCCCTCCCTGGAGGTGTTCAAGGCCAGGTTGGAGGAGGCCTTGAGTGAGCTGTGCTAGTGGGAGGTGTCCCTGCCTATGGCAGGGGGTTGGAACTAGATGATCCTTGATGTCCCTTCCAACCTTACCATTATATGATTCTAAAATCTGCCTGATTCATCTTTCTGTTATAATGAAATGTTTTGCTAAGTCATCATTTCTGCCATAAACATATTCCCTTGTCTGCATTCTAGTGGTAGATTATTTGCTCCAGGATCTTTTGTTTTCATCCCAGAGATGAATATACATTTCAGACCAGCTCTTGAAATATTGATTTGCTTCAGGAAACTTTTTGTAAGAAAGCCTTGGGAGTCAGAACTAAATCAGTTTTGTGCATTTTATTTTCCAGGGAATCAGATTCACTTTGTTCATTATCTAGCAAAACCCAAAGCATAACATAAAAAAACAAGACTGAATCAGAAAAGAACATTATAAAAATATTGAAACTGTCTTTCCCTGGCAATGGGGCAATGCATTCATTTGCTTTAATATAAAAAAAAAGAAACAATGATACATGGTAAAAAACATACCTCAAGGGTTCATATGTTTACTTCAAGTACATAACAAAATCATAGAATCATAGAATGNTAATTGCTTCTCAAGCACTTATATATGCATAAGATTGCATTACACTGAATATGTAATAATTTAAATCCGACACATATAAATATGCATCAAATTTGCATTGCAGATGTATTCACCCTCTGTTTTGTTAATCAAATGCTGTATCTAAATTAATTCAAAAAATGCAGTTCTGGCTTACTCACCAAATAGTTCTTTATTAAACAAAATATATATTATAGGACATAAATACAATAAAATAATAGGTGATGTTCCTCACAGTGGTAGAAATTATTTATTACCAAAGTCAACAGAATGATTAAACTGAAATGAGGTGCCTGACCCAATGACAGCTGCTGTGATAGATGCCATCAGCTATAAGACAACATGAAAAATCTGTGGTTTAGTGCTAGAAAACATCTTTGCAAATATTCTCTTTAATGTTGCTCATCTGGCATTAGTAAGTGCTGATTTGACTGCTCAAATGGTGAGCAGGGTACATTAAACCTGTTTTCTGGTGACTAGGAAATTCCCACTGAAAGACCTGAGCTGTTTGTCTTAAATGTAAACACACATTAGTTAATATATGTAATGAATATCTGTCTTCAACAGCACTGTTTCCTTTAGGATCATCTGAAGTCAAGTTAATAAAAGGCTTGTTTAATTAAATGCATCATTCCTGGCATGCTTCAAATGGAACAGTCAAATGAATACATAGAGGCATTGCTCTGCTCAGCTCTTTTGTTCAGATACCAGTCACAGACACAGAAAAGGATCAAACTGACTGCCTCTGTCTCATGAAATTATCAATGAAAAGGTAGTACTTATTACTACTGTGAAAAGAAATAGTAAAAAATATATTTTGAACCGGATCTTTTTTTGGTCACTTATCAATGTTATGACACAGAAGCTGTCAAAAGCAGGTTCCAAGTTTTCAGTAGTGGAAAAAAAAATGCACAGCTGCAAATACTGTTGAATTCTGCACGATGGACAGACAGGCATGGTGCTGCTCAGTCTACATTTTCACACAAGTCTTGCAAACACAATGCAGTCAGAACATCAGGGGTAGGCTTTCTGTGGGTGTGATAGAAGATGTAGGCAAGAACTCATGATGCTTCAGTAGGCAAATAGGGATTACACATTTACATTGCCTGGCTTGTTTAAATATACTTCACATTAGCATGTTGCTTTAAAGTGCATAAAGGCAGATGGTCTGTCCTGAATTTTCTAGAAGAGTTGGTGCTACCTGTAGAACAGGAGAATCCATAAAAGACAAGAGGTAACAAGCATTGAAAGGCTAATAAATTCATCTCAAATCTGATGAAGTGACCCAAAATTTACTATTCCATGAGCTGGATTCTGTGTCCTGCAGAAGAATTAAGGATACAGCAACTCCAACTCAGTGAGCATCAGTGAAATCTACAGCAAATCACTGAAGTCTCTGGTGGGAGAGGATGAATGTTTGCGTGCCAGTATTGGAGGGTAGGTTGCTGATGGCTTCTCTGTTCATTCAGCAGCTGCTTCAGCCATGTCCTAGAGCAGTCTTTATGAAGACTACTTTAGAGGGAAATATACTGCTCCCTTTCTATATTAAAATGCACTGCTTCCTTTGTATATTAAGGATTTAGGGACAGGGCAAACAGTGCTATTGCAAAGCATCTGCCTTTCTTCCATGCTGTTCATTTTCTCTGAGAGACTTCCAGTTGCTGCTGTTCCCATGCCACTCTTCATTCCCACAAAATGGTGAGACTTTTCTTCTGACTGTGCTCTAATATAATGCCCACATAACCACATTGTCTGTAAGCATGTTAGAAAGCAGATATGTATGTCATAGAATCATAGATTCATACAATGGTACATGTTGGAAGAGACCTCCAGAGATGATCAAGTCAAACCACATCAATCATAAATAGCAAATGAACAAAATCATTCCTCCAGTACAGTCTCAGACTTAATCAGTTGCTGAGGTCAATCAGTACATACCAACAGCCTAAGCAGGAGGATCACATGTAACAGCTACACATAGGCATGCACACTTAGAGATGGTCCTCCTGCAAAATCAGGTTTGTGCAGTCTGTGATGGGAAAGCAATGGATACCTGGACTTTGAGGATGTATCAGCCCAGCACCAGAAACTGCAGTACATTGCTCCTGCAGCGATGAGAAGTGCAGTGCTCACCCAGCCCACGTAGAGAGCAGATCCTAGTTCTCGTTTCAGTGGTGTAGGGACCTCTGGATCATAGAAGTCACGAATTATGCTACCTGCAGTCCAGGACACAGGGATCAAAGCAAGGATGCCTGTCAGGAGAAAGGCCACTCCAGCTGCCAGCAGAAAGACGCTGATGCCCTGAGAATCCTCCCTGGTCCGATGAGTGTACTTCACACCAACAATGGCCATCAAAAAGGAAATGATTGATAGGACCACTGCAGTGCACATGAGGGCTCTGAATGCCTCCAAGGGTGGAGGAAGAGCAAGGAGAGAATCGTAGAATTTGCACTGCAGTCTGATGCCCATCTGACTGATGCAGTCCATCCACAGTCCTTCCCAGATGGTCTCAAACACCACGATGTTGGCATCAATGTGGGCAGAAACTCTCCACTGTGGCATAACTGTGGCTGCCAAAGTCCCAACCATGCCGATACCTCCAAATATTAGACCAGTGATTTGTAACACAAAGCAAGCCATGTTTCTTCTGGAAAAGACACGTCAAGTGAGGTGGCCTACAAATTCTTCCAGAAGTACTTTTTCATAGAAGAAATGTGAGAGGGAATATTTTCTTCAGTAATTTCCTCATGTGGCAAGTCTCAGGGTTTCATTTTGAAGCAGCTTGGTTCAGACAGGTGGAATTCCATTTCTGACAGGCTGAAAGGACCTACTATTTATTTGCCTTGAAATCACCTCTGACTGCAGTGCCTACCTATCAAGCCTAACAAGTTTCCAGCCAATGGAAATCTAGAAGAGGAGTGTCATAGCTGATTTTACTGTTTCTCATAACGTGCCTGTAGTGATGCTATAATTAAGTGTCAGGGATTCAATTAAAGGTACCTAGCTGCAGGATTAGTAATTTCTTAACTGCAAGATTGCAGCTATGTTGAAATGTAGAACAGAAAGTCTGAACTTCCATCTGTTGAAATATTATGTACAATAGGTCATTGCATTTGCTCTTATGAGCAAAGGGACACTTTGACTTGGTCTGAGACTCACTTTCTAAATGCAAAAGTCTTGGGAAAACATCTGATTTCTAATTTTTTAAATGAAGCCAGGAGGTACTTGGTGTAGCTCTTTAATGTAGATTCCTTGTTTCGATCAAACACAGAAGTATAATCATGAAATTAGACAGGTACAGGAAAGTCAAGTATTCCAATCAACATCAAAGCTTCCCTCTACCAGTTGCATAATTCACAAGGACAATGAAGAAAAGAGCTGGCAGAGTTTCACAGCTTCTGCTTCTGAATCCACAAAGTCACTGTTAAGAAATAATCTTCTACAAGACTGTCTCCCCATTAGAAGGATGGTGTTGTCATTATGTTCCATGCTAATAGTCTTCTCCAAGTACCATTAGGAGTGGCTGTGGACAAATGTCTAATGTGAGATTTTTCTTTTGGTGTACAATGAACCTTGAAAGAAGTTAGGGATCCTTCCCACAGGCATACTCTCTGCCTGCACAGATAGCTACAAGCCTGGACAAAAATGCACACCAAAGACTGATTTGCCTTGGGCAAGTTAGGAATAATTATTGCATAATTTTTTTTTCTTAACTTCTTAACTACCTTGAAACAATAGCATATGATGACAACACATGGGTGTTGTTGAAATTGATGTGTTTCTGGTTGGTTTGGTGTTGAATGGTGCCACATCCAGCTGGAGGCCTGTCACTAGCGGTGTTCCCCAGGGATCAGTACTGGGCCCCATCCTCTTTAACATCTTCATTGATGATCTGGATGAGGGCATCGAGACAGTCACCAGCAAGTTTGCAGATGACAGCAAGCTGGGGGCAGATGTTGGTGGGTTGGAGGGCAGAAGGGCTCTGCAGCAGGACCTCGAGCGCCTGGACAGATGGGCAGAGTCCAAGGGGATGGCTTTCAACAAATCCAAGTGCTGGGGGCTGCACTTTGGCCACAACAACCCCATGCAGAGCTACAGGCTGGGGTCGGAGTGGCTGGAGAGCAGCCAAACAGAAAGGGATCTGGGGGTGCTGATTGACACCCGCCTAAACATGAGCCAGCAGTGTGCCCAGGTGGCCAAGAAGGCCAATGGCATCCTGGCCTGCATCAGGAATAGTGTGGCCAGCAGGAGCAGGGAGGTCATTCTCCCCCTGTACTCTGCACTGGTTAGGCCACACCTTGAGTACTGTGTCCAGTTCTGGGCCCCTCAATTTAAGAAGGACATTGAGGTGCTTGAGCGTGTCCAGAGAAGGGCAACGAGGCTGGTGAGAGGCCTCGAGCACAAGCCCTATGAGGAGAGGCTGAGGGAGCTGGGATTGTTTAGCCTGGTGAAGAGGAGGCTCAGGGGAGACCTTATTGCTGTCTACAACTACCTGAAGGGTGGTTGTGGCCAGCAGGAGGTTGCTTTCTTCTCTCAGGCAACCAGCACCAGAACAAGAGGACACAGTCTCAAGCTGTGCCAGGGGAAGTTTAGGCTGGAGGTGAGGAGAAAGTTCTTCACTGAGAGAGTCATTCCCCACTGGAATGGGCTGCCCAGGGAGGTGGTGGAGTCACCGTCCCTGGAGGTGTTCAAGGCAGGTTTGGACGTGGCACTTGGTGCCATGGTCTGGTCTTGAGGTCTGTGGTAATGGGTTGGACTTGATGATCTTTGAGGTCTCTTCCAACCTTGCTGATACTGTGATACTGTGATACTGTGAACCAATGGGTCTAGTGAATGAATGAATGAATCAATGAATAAATGGATGAATAGATAGATAGATAGATGGACAGACAGATGGATAGACAGTCAGACAGATAGATAGATAGATGGATAGACAGATACATAGATAGATAGATAGATAGATAGACAGACAGACAAATAGACAGACAGACAGTCAAATAGACAGGTAGACAGATAGATAGATAGATAGATAGATAGATAGATAGATAGATAGATAGATAGATAGATAGATAGATAGATGGATGGATGTATAGATAGAAAGATAGATGGATAGACAGACAGACAGATAGACAGACAGACAGATAGACAGACAGATAGATAGACAGACAGATAGACAATTAGACAGACAGACAGATAGATAGATAGATTGATGAGTTAACCCCTCATGCAAACCCCTACAATTTCTGTCAAATAAAGGTTTGTCATCGTTTGTGAGTTGTAGTGTTGGAGGGTTCATGTGTTTGGCAATATCAGACATTGCCTTTGACGATATAAATGTAGCTAAAGGCTTAAGTGCCTACACTACCTGTTGAAAGCAAAAGCTAGAACCTGTGAAAAGGGAGTTGTCCATCTAAGCCACTCGCAGCCCACAAAATCCCCTTCTTCCTAGTTACAAACTGTAAGGAAAGAGTGACAAATAATGCAGGTTATATAGTACAATGTTACATGACTGTGTAGAAAACACACCCAAGGCAGCTGGGCAATTTGGTTTCACCTTTAAGTCTGCTAGCAGGATTCTAGAGATAAAAAGTTTCCTCAACTGAGATACAAAATGTAACCTTTAGAAATCCAATACGTTATCAGATTTGTCCTTAAAGAGGTATTAATACTGCATCACTCTTCTGCAGATATTAAATAAATAAATAAATAGAGGCACTGCATATCACAAAGGAGGAAGTGGCAGAAATGAAACCAGAAGTCATAGATGGTTGTCTAAAAGAAAAAAAAACCAAAACTCCTTTCTCTGGCAGAAGACTGCTTCCTTAGAAGAAGACTGAAGACATCCTATTTGAGTACAGTCTTCATTCATCACATAGGGCTTTTTTACCTCTGAATTCTGTAAACTGTTTGTTATTTTAACTCCAGAAAAGAAACCAACTTATTATGGAAAAGCACTCTTCAAAACTAGCACTAAAATGTCATTTTCTCAACAGAACAACTCTTGGGGCAACGTTTTCAGCTGGCCAGCTTTTGAAAGTATACACAGCTTGTGATAGTTTAAAACTAACCCCCTAGCCTGATTCTAAATTATAAACATAGAACAGGAAAATTCCAAAGACTTGGACTAGGAAAAAAAAATAGTAAAATAGTTTAGAGGGTTGTACATAAAATAAAAATAATAGATGTCTATATCATTCTATTCGCTTGCAGATTAGGATGCAGTGTGCTGCACAAACTCTTCTTTCTTTCTTTTGCTCTTCTCCACTCTGGCTGCTGCTGGCTGATGTTTTTGCTACACTGACCTTGGCCGAGACTCTTGTTATGGCTAAGTACTAACATCAGCCTTTTTTCTCTCTGGAGAGAGAGCTATTCCCTTTTTCCCTTGTCCAGAGGGGTGTAGAAAACAACCCATGAGGGTCCTTGTTGATGTTAGGAGGAAGTTCTTTGCAATGAGGGTGATGAGACACGGGCACAGGTTGCCCAGGGAGGTTGTGGCTGCTCCCTCTCTGGAGGTGTTCAAGGCCAGGTTGGAGGAGGCCTTGAGTGACCTGTACTAGTGGGAGGTGTCCCTGCCTATGGCAGGGGGTTGGAAGTAGATGATCCTTGAGGTCCCTTCCAACCTTACCATTCTATGATTCTATGATTCTATGGTTCTATGACTCTAGAAGGGTCATGCATAAAATTACACCCTGTGACAGTCAGGACATGGTTTGTGTAGAAGATGAACTGCTGGCAGAAATTGTATTTGAATGCATCACATGCTGGCTATGTAGCAATACATCCAGAGAATGCTAAATGGTTGAGTGGGGTTTTTTTTAGCTTTAATTGGAAGCAGCATTTATGGTGAGTGACATCCATGAATACTCAGCCTGCACTGCTGCATGTACTGTCCAGGGACAGGATGGTTCTTGTAGCTGAAACCTAAGGGGAAGGAACCAGGAAAGCAAAATCAATTAAACAGTTTTGAAACTTGAAGATAAAGTTCAGAAATTAAAATAAGCTACTTGAGATAGGTTAAAAATAAAATCTACAAACGCTACCAATATCAGAGAAATTCATGAGAACTGGCAAACCTCAACAACCTCTTACATGCCAGCAAGTCACTGGCTTTACTAACAGCTGTAAGTATTATATTTAGCAGAACAGTCCTGTTTGAATCAGCCTGAAGGGAGCTCTTATGCCCTTGCATAACCTAGAGAACTGTACTGTATCTCCATTTAAAAGCTCACCTTACCTCTCAGAAGGATATGTTTAGTTGACTGAGTTGCTTCAAAATCACTTTGAACAGCAGCCAGCTCTTAAAGTAGAATTAAATACATTAATTACATGTTGGGCATGGCAAGTACAACAGCTTTAGTGTCAGGTGAGAAGAAATCACAGAATCACATTATGTCAGGGTCTGGAAGGGACCTCAAAAGATCATTTAGTCCAACTCCCCTGCCAGAGCAGGATCACCTGCACCAGATCACACAGCAACGTGTCCAGGCGGGTTTTGAATATCTTGAGAGGGAGACTCCACAACCCCACTGGGCAGCCTGTTCCAGTGTTCTGTCATCCTCACTGTGAAAAAATCTTCCTTGTGTTTCCATGGAATTTCCTATGCCTCAACTTCCACCCATTGCCCCTTGTCCTGTCATTGGGCATCACCGAGCAGAGCCTGGCTCCATCCTCTTGGCACTCACCCTTTACATCTTTATAAACACTAATGAGGTCAGCCCTCAGTCTCCTCTTCTCCAAGCTAAAGACCCCCAGCTCCCTCAGTCTCTCCTCATGAGAGAGATGTTCCATTCCCCTAACCATCTTTGTTACCCCAGTTACACCTGACTAGATGCTAGAAGTCTCTTCATTCTGTGTGTCATCTACCAGTAATGCTGTTTGGAAGCTTACCCAACACAAAATGAGAATACCAGTTCTTATGCAAATATGGCCACCTCAAAATTTGCCTTCAAAGAGGAAAATAGGCAACTGAGGAAGCACATAACCCTTCCATCTAATCTTTCCCTGGATCTCTGTTCAGATTTACATTTCCTCTTTCCTTCAAATAAGTATGTTCATTTGAATCTTTTCCTGGCGCTATGTCTTCTGTTCCCTCCCTAGCTTTTAAAATGCCAATGTCCTTTGAAAAGGAGGAATTAGAGCATCTCCAGTCTGCATGATTAACAGAACCTGTCAATGATCCCCAGTGCTTAATTAATTATAAGCATCAATAATGTAAACACTTAATTGCCTCCCAGAAATCAGGTTTCATTCCTCATTTGTATATCTTCTCTGTACATCGAATTTTAGAGTCTGTACACATACACCTGTAGATAGACAAATAGATGATAATGTTATGTTACAGGCTAATCAGCTAAATTCCAGGTTCAGTAATATTTTTGGAAGAGGCAATATTCAGATTTATCAAAAGCACACTTTAGATACTAAGAGTTGCAGTGAAGTCTTTTAACCTCCCAGAGGCTGCAGTTATCCAGTAAAGCTGCAAAGCTGCCAAACCACCTTCAGAACCTGGCAATGGGGAGTCCAGCAGGCTGTGGTTCTGCAGTCACTCTGCATCCTGTCCCTCTGGGCAGAGGTGCTAGGTGAAGCCATGCAGACCTAGGTCATCCTAGAAGCATGGCCAGCAGGGCAAGGGAGGTGATTGTGCCCCTTTACTCTGCTCTCCTCAGACCTCATCTGAAGTCCTGTGTGCAGTTCTGGAGCCCCCAGCACAGGAAGGACATGGAACTGTTGGAGTGGGTCCAGAGGAGACCACAAAGATGCTCGGAGGGCTGCAGCAGCTCTGCTATGAGGACAGGCTGAGAGAGTTGGGGCTCTGCAGCCTGGAGAAGAGAAGGTTTCAAGGAGACCTTAGAGTAGCCTTCCAGGATCTGAAGGGGGCCTCCAGAAAGGCTGGGGAGGGACTATTGACAAGGTCTTGCAATGACAGGACAAGGGGCAATGGGTTTGAACTGGCAGAGGGGAGATTGAAACTGGATGTTAGGAGGAAGTTGTTTGCAGTGAGGGTGGTGAGACACTGGCACAGGCTGCCCAGGGAGGTTGTGG
>WBNM01001591.1:18543-29848 GCA_013399055.1 Ramphastos sulfuratus
AGCCCCCTTCAGATCCTGGAAGGCTACTCTAAGGTCTCCTGGAAGCCTTCTCTTCTCCAGGCTGCAGAGCCCCAACTCTTGTAGCCTGTCCCCATAGCAGAGCTGCTGCAGCCCTCTGAGCATCTTGGTGGCCTCCTCTGGACCCACTCCAACAGTTCCATGTCCTTCCTGTGCTGGGGGCTCCAGAACTGCACACAGTAGAGCAGCATTGCTTCCAGACATTGGGCCTTGCATAACTGTCAGGGTCCATCTCCTGATTTACCACAGTTCCACTTCAAATAGAGGGAGAGGAGAAGATGTGGAGAAAGGAATCCCTGCCCTGACAAACAGCTGTTCTTGCTGTTTCACACAAAAGAACCTCTTCCTGGAAGTCATAAATCCATTCTCTGCTGGCACAGAGACCAAAGCAAGAGTATTCATCAGGATGCACTTAATTTTTATCAGAACACCCCTTCCAGAACCATGAATCACAGCAGTTCAAAGGAAGCACCACTCTCTGTAATTTTAGGGATGAAGTGCCTCTGCCCAATGATAGCCCACATCCTGGAAGGGCAAAAATGATTCAGCAGTGTGGGCACATTGCTTCCCCTGAGGAGAAGCCAGTGCTGTTCCTAATTGCAGCATTCTATGAAGCCAGTCCAAATATGAACTTTGACCAGAATGAAACAGTAGACACTTTAATTCCAGATCTGAAATGTGTGGCTTAGCACAGAATGCAATACTCCAAAAGAAGGAAGAATGTCTATCAGCTATTTCTACCAATGAAATTTTGGGAATTCATGGGCTGGAAGGTAGGGAAGGGAAAGCAAAACAGATAGAAAACACTCTGGTATGTGCAGGCTGACATAGAAATAATTACACAATGAAAGAGGCAAAGGCCGCAGCAAAGCTAATGCTTTTATGCTGAAATGGAACAGGGCTCACAGATGAGGCAGAAAATGGTGTGTGAAAGATCATTAGGATGAGAGGATCTGTATCTCTGTAGAAGACCATCACCAATGAGGTGAAAGTGCTTGGAGCACTGAAGGAGAGCAAATCCTCTGATCCTAATCATGTTATTCTTTATTAATTAGACTAACCTCTTACAGACATGACTGTGGATGAAGAATGAAAAGTCCTTCAGAATTATCTGGTGTACAAGTGCCATGGGGAAGGCAAGGAGAGACTTGTAGGAGTGAGACTGATACTCGGGTGGATGGATACCAAGAAGGCATTTGGTAGGGGAACAGAAAAGGTAACTAACTGAAAAGAAAATATACTTAAGAGGTCAGAAAATTTAAGGGGAAAACGAGAGTCCATAGAAGTCAATCCAAATTAAACTTTAGAAGTAAAAATAGAATAAAAGGTGTTGCAGGCATACAAAAACTGCAGAACAGCAATGAAGGGGGCATGCTAGGCTGTGAGTATGGGTTGAAGAAAAATAGTTAGCCTTCCTTTTCCTTGAATTTCAGTAAAAACAGACTGAAGATAGAAATCTGCACTGAAGGAAATTCAGCATGTGCAGTCCCACATCTGGCACCAATGACTCTTATCACCTGTGTCAAGGCATCTGCGTCAAGTCAGGAGCCACAGTGTTTCCAGAGGTGGAAAACCTTGTGTGCAGCTAGAAACCCATGAGCCAGAATCTAACAGCATAAGATGATTTAGTGTCCATTATGAAGACAATAATAAATATCTAGAAGTAGATGGACAGTGCCCTGGGTTAACACAGCCTGTTCTCACAAACCCCACTCAGGCAGTAGGGAAAATAACACCAAGAACAATTAATTTTGGGCTGAAATAACTAATTGTAATGCTTTGAGCAACATCTTATATATCCCTACACTCTTCTGAGCAATGCTGCCTGAAATTTGTAATGCTGGTGAGATGATGAGATCCCCCCAGGGATCTGGGGGTGCTGATTGACACCCACCTAAACATGAGCCAGCAGTGTGCCCAGGTGGCCAAGAAGGCCAATGGCATCCTGGTCTGCATCAGGAATAGTGTGGCCAGCAGGAGGTTGCTTTCTTCTCTCAGGCAACCAGCACCGGAACAAGAGGACACAGTCTCAAGCTGTGCCAGGGGAAGTTTAGGCTGGAGGTGAGGAGAAAGTTCTTCCCTGAGAGAGTCATTCCCCACTGGAATGGGCTGCCCAGGGAGGTGGTGGAGTCATCGTCCCTGGAGGTGTTCAAGGCAGGTTTGGACGTGGCACTTGGTGCCATGGTCTAGTCTTGAGGCCTGTGGTGATGGGTTGGACTTGATGATCTTTGAGGTCTCTTCCAACCTTGCTTATACTGTGTGATACTGTGTGTGTGTGATGTTGCTGTATTTAGGAGCTTGCTCTCTTTATGATTTCATTCTCATGTGGTGTAGCTCTTCTGTACAGTTTTTGGTCAGTTATTTTTCTTTTTGATTTTCCTTTCCTCTCTCTCTTTTGGTGTAATCTGATATCTCTGCAGTAGAGTATTAAACCATTTTGTGTAACTCAATTAAAGCTTCTCACTTTCCTTTTTTTTCTCTTTTTTTCCTCTCCCGCCAATGGGAGTAATCTAGTGAGTTGATAGGATGCACAATTATCTTAGCCTATTTGCAGAAAAGTGCAGAAAAATCCAGAAGGAGCAACAGAAACCAGCAATAAAACAGTTCGTTCCCCCCCCCCACGTCAAGCATGCAGCAGCCAGCAACAGTGGAAAAATTCAGCACCTCAAACCTGGAAACCAGAAGCAATAACTGGAACAGGAAGCCTCTCATGTTACAGTCTCAGCTTCAAGCCCAATGATACTTTGCTCCAGACAGCACTTCCATTTTGAAGTAGTCTATCTGGACTTCAGCAAGGCCTTTGACACTGTCTGCCACAGCAAACTCCTGGCCAAGCTGGCAGCCTGTGGCTTGGACAGGGGCACTCTGTGCTGGGTTAAGAACTGGCTGGAGGGCTGAGCCCAGAGAGTGGTGGTGAATGGTGCCACATCCAGTTGGCAGCTGTCACCAGTGGTGTGCCCCAGGGATCAGTGCTCGACACAGTTCATATCTTCATTGGTGATCTGGGTGAGGGGATTGAGACCAGCATCAGTAAGCTTGGAGACAACACCATGTTGGGAGCAAGTTTGGATCTGTGCTTCTGTAATTCTGTGCTAAATGGCAGCATGGTATTGAATACACATCAGTAGATTCAACTCAACCCATGACAAAAGTTAAATAAAATGCAGCATCATCTTAGCAAAAATAGATTCATTTTGTTTGCTTGGTAACATTTTCAAGAAAATAAAAGTTGGGAAAATCTAATCCATCTAGATCTTATTAAAGCATCTGACACAGCAGTGGGAAATTAACAGAGGCAGTTGTATTTGATTTGTGTGGCAGGATTTTGGTAGTGGAAAACAGGCTACAGGGGCAGCTCCTGTGAGAAGCTGCTAGAAACTTCCACAGCTCCAAGTTGAATCTACTGCTGGCCAAGGCCATCAGAAATGGTGGTAGTGCCTCTGTGGTGGCCCCACCTAAGAAGGTGGGGGAAAGAAACTGCTGGAAAACCTGCAGCAGAGAGAGGAGTGGGAAGTGAGACAAACACCTCCATTGACTCAAGGTCAGTGAAGAAGGAAAGGGGCAGGTGCATGGGAGCAGAATGCCTGCAGCTGGTGGTGAGAGGGGAGGGGAGCAGAATGCCTGCAGCTGGTGGTGAGAGGGGAGGGGAGCAGAATGCCTGCAGCTGACCGGGTGTGAAGGTGGAGCAGGTGACTGCTGTACATCTGTGGGAAGCCCAAGCTGGAGCAGTCTGTTTCTGAGAGGGCTACCCCCTGCAGAAGGGACTCAGTCTGGAGCAGTTCATGAAGAGCTGCAGCCCGTGGGAGGGACTCACATCAGAAGAGTTTGTAGAGTAGTGTCTGCCACGGGAGGGACCCCATGCTGGAGCAGGGGAAGAGTGTAAGGAATCCTCTCCCTGAGGAGGAAGGAGGGCAGAAACAATATGTTATGAATTGATCACAGTTCCTTTTCCCCATCCCCCCATGCTGCTGTGTGGGAGGAGGTAGAGCAACTAGGAGCAGAGCTGAGCCTGGGAAAAGGGGAGGGGTAGGGTGAAGGGGTTTAAAAATTTAGTTTTCATTTCTCATTATCCTGCTCCAGTTTAACTGGTAACAAATTGAACTGAGTTTCTTCCTCCCAAATTGAGTCTGTTTTGCCTTTGACCATAATTGTTGAGTTTTCTTTCCCTGGCCTTGTCTCAATACTCGAGCTTTTTGTTGTGTTTTATCCTTCTCATCTCACCAGGGATAGGAGGGAGGGAGTGAATGGCTACGTGGTGCCTAGTTGAGGTCTGGGTCTAAACTATGACAACACTGAAGGGATGGAGAAGAGTAAAAATAATATCTCATGAATGCAGAGCCTATGAGAGTGTATGAGAGCAAAAGGATATATTGCAAGGAGAACTATCATGTTCCTATTTCCAGACATGAATTTCTGGTGCCATTGGAGCCAAGGACTTCTCTGGGGTATCATCTTATCACCCTCAGGGATCTAACACTGTGTGGGGTCAGAGTGTGACCCTTGCTGATGCACTTAAATCCTAGGCAAGCCTGCTGTTTCATTAAGCACAAAGATACCTTGAGTACAGGAGATCAGAAGTGGGAACAGCACCAAGTGCAAATGTTCCTCTGGCCCTGATCTCCTGCTGCTCTGTAGGCACTTGCCTCTGACAGTGGCAGCAACTGCTCTCCATGTGTCCCCCAGCAAGACACAGTGAGAGCTTTCAGTAAAGAGCCTTGTTGGCTGTGAGGCCAAAGATATGGCTTCTCCTAATCTCTCTCTGCTCCATTTTCTGTTATTTATCACTAGTCATGTTTGAGAGTTGAACAGAAAGCAAGCAGCCTACAGATGAACTCTCATATAGAGGTACCATGTATATTCAGAAACATAGAATCATAGAATGGTAAGGTTGGAAAGAGACCTCAAGGATCATCTAGTTCCAACCTCCTGCCATAGGCAGGGACACCTCCCACTAGTACAGCTCACTCAAGGCCTCNCTTCTGTAAGTCCTGTAAACAATTTGGGAAGTAGTTTTCTTGTACCTTCTTCTGTAGAACTAGATCAGCATGTGCTTTACCAGGAACAGATAATGCCATCCAATAGAGCAGTAGTGGCTGATGTGCACAGGATTTTTTACTGAGCATATCTTACTTTTTACTGAGGCTTGCCTCAGGCCTACAGATGAATATCATATGACTTACTCTGTGTTTTGACAGCAGAGATAACTACAGTGCACTGATACATACACATGTGGTTTTCTGAGTAACATCTTATACCTACCTTTTAGAGGGATGATCTAGGAAGGTGACTTTATTATAGACATCATCATAAACCCTGATGTTATAGCCAGGAGTTCTGTGCAGGATATTGACAGTGTGTCTCTAAAAATAGGTTTTCTCCTCCAGTCTCTTTCCCCCTGATTAATAGACATTAATGAAGAAATTAAAATGAAACACAGCTATACATTGCTGTATTAGAGAAAGATCACACACATTACATGTATGCATATGTAGAAATATGTAGAAAGGAAGAAAGGCAAAATTACATCATCAAGCACACCTTACTCTGTATTTTACAAACACTGTGGGGAGGGTTCTAGAGCAGATTTTTATTTCTTCTGCCTTCAAATGAAGTGAAGATTTTGCTTTCAAGCAGTAAAAATCCAAGGAATTTACTAGAAAACCACAGATGACATAATAAACTTTCCATCAAATATTTAAAGCAGCTGGTCAGGCTTTAGAAGAAGAATGTTCTCTGTTAAACAGCACAAATTTGTGTTCTCAGTTCAGTCAAAGGCAAAATTGCATTAATTTCTATGGGTCTGGAGTTACAATTTATTCACTAGTTACAAAATTCTACTAAAATATTACTGCTCTTGATTAATTTGTGTCCTTTTTATATTAATTTGTATTGAATTACTTATTTTTCAGTAGAGTTGGTTTCTCTGCATTGTTGTTTACCATGGGTGCACAATTCTGTGATTAAAACATTGTTTAGCTTGTTTTGATGTGAGCTGTGTGAAAATGCTGACACTGTTTATGTTCTTTATGCCCCTAAGCTATGCTAGTGTGAGTGGGTCTCAGCACAAATATTGGCCTGATTGTACAAAACCCCCATAGTTAAAAATATGTAGATGACAGAGCCAGCAGCAGCAAGTAACCAACACAGTGGGGTCTGTGCAACGTTGCAAAGTGCTTTAGGCAACAAGGAATTTGCAAGGAAATGCTGCTGCTTCCCAAAAGTAGGATGTGAGTGAGTCGGACCTATATGGGTTAAAAAAATAGTAGCTTTCACCAAAATTGTGATACTTGGGGTGAACATAAAGCTATGTTTATTCTATGAAAAAAAAAAGGCATATTTTCATATATTTCAGCTTACCTTCCTGTGCTGAATAAATTCTTCAAGCAAACTCCCGTTAAACCAACAGTAGATCAATCCCTTAGTGAATACTTTTAAGCCATTATTATCTTGTCCTTATTCACTGATATTCCCTCTTTCCCAGACAGGAAACAAAACAAAACAACCAAACAAAAAACCCCAAAGACAAAACCACAAAACAGCTGCTTAATTCCCCTCCTCTTTGCAGTAGGTCAGAATTTTGTATCACAGTGAAACTTTAAGCCCTTTATTGCTGTTTTACACATAACATGCAACCCAAAGCAAAGCTAGGCAACCCAAAAGCTATTTGAAATTACTACCAAAATAGTATGAAGCATACTATTAAAATAGTATTAAACATCCACCTTTCCATGCATCAAAACTGTCTGTGCTGGACATCAGTCCCAGTAGAGCCCACTGAGGGTAACTGCAGCTCCAAAATTCAACTCCAGTTACAAGGCAGGAGGCAAAGGAGACTTTTGAGCTGTCCTTTTGTGCAGAAGGTGAGATGCATCCAGAGAGACTGAATATAGGAAAAGCCAGAAGGCATCTAGACATACTGACTTTTGGAGTATGAGCTTTCAGTCTTCTTGTGCTGGCTGTGAGTAGAAGAGTGGCTTGGTGCAGAGTATCCATAGCTTCTTGTTTTCTCACGGCAGCGGAAAAATGAACAGAATATTGCTCCTGCAGCAATGAGACACAAAGCAGCTACCCAGCCCAGGTAGAGGGCCTCTCCAAGCTCCCTTTTCTGTGCAGCGTTGACCAGTGGGTTGTAGAAGTCACTGATGATGGTGTTGGCAACCCAGCAGACCGGAATGAGTTCGACTACACCTGAGAGGATGAAGAGGAGCCCAGCGGTCAGAATAACGTAGCCCTTGTCTTGACAGCTGCTCTGTGCACACAGAGTGCACTTCATCCCAATGATGGCAAACACAAAAGCGAGGAAGGAGAGCGCAGACCCAACACACATTAAACCTCTGGATGCCTGCAGGTCCAGTGGGAGGGCCAGCACGGAGTCATAGACCTTGCACTGCATCCTGATGTTTGCTTGCCTGATGCAGTGCATCCACAGGCCTTCCCAAATGGTCTCGAACACGATGATGTTGTTCTCGATGAAGGCAGACACTCTCCACTGAGGCATTGCCGTGACAGCAAATGTCCCAATCATGCCAACACCACCAATGAGCAACCCAACAACCTGCAAAGCACTGATGACCATGTTGCCTTCAGAAGGTGAGCACGCCTCAGCAGGTGCTGGCAAGAAGATGCACAGCTTTTTCCGAAAGCCTTTGTCCCTTGTGCAAAGCAGAGTCAGTCTGCACAACTTTAAATCAGCTTAAATCTGGCACACACTACAGCAGAGTCAGTCTGCACAACTTTAAATCAGCTTAAATCTGGCACACACTACCTGGGACTTGGCTGCGCCTTCATCGCCTTTAGAATTCCCCTGCCACCACTGACACAAAGAGGCGAACTGAGAGATCAAGTGGAACAACTTTCCCAAGCAAGAGAGAGGGGAGGGTGTGTATAAAGCAGCAAGAGCCACTTAGGGTAAATGTACCTTCTGAGAAACATGCTTTGCCTTGAAGTCAGGTATTAAACATTCATTTAAAAAATAAAGCCCTACCCTCAACTCTAGCTGTTGTCTACAGGTCTGCCTGCACTCAGGAAATGGACTGGTCTCAGGAGGGAAGCTTAGGTGTGTGCTGATGCAGTCACTGAAGCTGTTGCACTGAGCAAGCAAGAATATTCTGCCTCAGCTCTGTGGCAAATTGCCAGGAGGAAAGCAGAGACTCACTCCCTGCTACAGGGCCTCTGCTCCCCAACATACTTTTGTTCTGAAGCTTGAAGGAGACTACCACAATGACAGGATCTAGGAACAAAATGAATCAAAAGGATAAAGTAACTCTGAACCTGAAGCAGTTCTGCAGGGAGTAATCAAAGCTGTAAAAGACAATTTAAGAAGTAGAATGGAGCAACAGGAGACATCAGTCCTGCTAATACCTGTACATGTATCTAGCTTTATGCATGTCTGTTGCTCTAGCAAGTAGGAATAAGCAGGTTTCTGAAGATAGCCACATACTTAAATGATTGCACAATCTGATCTAGAGAATGGTGATTTAAGCTACATAGCAAATTGTTTTCCAGTGCAAAAGTGAACCCAGCAATTATCCTATGATGGAGTGCAGTGCAATGGATAGCATTGGCTTTCCACATAAACACCTATTAGAGCTAGCCACATTAGAATAACATCATTTTAATTAAACAAACAAACACACACACACCAAACAACAAAACATAACAACTACAGAGAGCAGGTCCTTGTAGAGCAGGTCCTTGTGTGATGTGGCCAGCAGACAATCCTGGGAAATGGTGGGTGAAGAGATTTGAAAAAGTCAGAGCAACAGAAACCATAATCAAAAAACTAGGAAAAAAAAAATGCAGACATGTAACAGTGGATTCTTTTTACAAGGTCTTGTAATGACAGGATGGGGGGCATGGATTTAAACTGGCAGAGGGGGGACTTAGACTGGATGTTAGGAGGAAGTTCTTTGCAGTGAGGATGGTGAGACACTGGCACAGGTTGCCCAGGGAGGTTGTGGCTGCTCCCTCTCTAGAGGTGTTGAAGGCCAGGTTGGATGAGACCTTGAGTGACCTGTGCTAGTGGGAGGTGTCCCTGCCTATGGCAGGGGGTTGGAACTAGATGATCCTTGAGATCCCTTCCAGTCTTACTTATGACTCTAACTCATGTGCCTACAAATGTATGCAGAAAATATTCATCCTGATCTCTGCATATGCCCTAACGTGGGAAAACAAAACCAAAACCAGGCATAAACTAGAATTTTTTTGCTATAAAGTAGTACAGCATATGTTAAAACAAGAACTAATTTGTTACACTGTAAAAGATCAATCTAGGATATAATTAGCTACATATTGAAATGTTAGTCTCCTGCTATTGATTTGAACTTTCTTGTCTCTATTTCTTGACACCTTCAAAAATAGAAAGTAAAATTAAAAAAAAAAAATAGAGCAGTGCAGCACTAAATATGCCAACTTGTTGGCATACCAAAGATACAAAAAAGGTAACAATCCCATTTACATGTAATATTTTATGCTCTCTAAATGTGCTTGTATGGGTGTGCATAAAGCTATGCTTAGGAGGTGAGGCAAAGTACAAAGCACTCTTCATATCCAGTTTGGCTTTCATATCCACCTTCTCTTCCAGCCTCTGCAAAGCTGCTGTGTATAAAACCATGCTGGCATGATTAAAGTTGCTAGCCTGTCCCTATTTCTTAGTCCCTTGAGCACTGATTTGTGGCCAGGCAACTTTCCATTACAGCCTTTTGCTTTTGTTTATATCTCTGAAATCAAACCTGCTGTCTGCCTGCCTTTTGTAATCCAAAGGCATTCAGAGCCTTGTCCTGAAAAGTGTAGTCTGATGACAGCTCCAAAAGCATTTCAAAGGGTGAGAAGCCAAGTGGGAGTCTGGGTTTTTTTGCTTCACTCCTCTTGCTGTGGTGCTCAGGAGTGTCTGATCCCACTGCAACTACACTGCCTGCTCTGTGGTTCTCCTGCCACACATCTATTTGCATTTGCCATTTTGGCTCGTGCTTGCCAACAAACAACCTACTCTGGCTCTTCCTTTGAGCCCTTTTTTTTCATGTTTGTTAGCAAGGCAATGGAGGACAGGCTGAGAGAGTTGAGGCTCTGCGGCCTGGAGAAGAGAAGGCTTCGAAGAGACCTTAGAGTAGCCTTCCAGTATCTGAAGGGGGCTACAGGAAGGCTGAGGAGGGACTATTGACAAGGTCTTGTAATGCCAGGACAAGGGGCAATGGGTTTGAACTGGCAGAGGGGAGATTGAAACTGGATGTTAGGAGAAAGTTGTTTCCAGTGAGAGTGGTGAGGCACTGGAGCAGGTTGCCCAGGGAGGTTGTGGCTGCTCCCTCCCTGGAGGGGTTCAAGGGCAGGTTGGAGGAGGCCTTGAGTGAGCTGTACTAGTGGGAGGTGTCCCTGCCTATGGCAGGGGGTTGGAACTAGATGATCCTTGAGGTCTCTTCCAACCTTACCATTCTATGATATAAATGCACAGTATTTCTTTATTAAAATGGATTTAGCATATTAAATATGTAATAAAGTGATTACCAGTGCATGGCTTTGCAGCCCCACAGTTGCCACTCAGACAGCAAAGAAAAAGCTACCAGTCTATAGCAGAACAAATAAACAAGGACTTTAATAACATGTCAGTAAGTAAACCCAAATGTGATACAAGCAGCAGGAATGATTGTATTGGAAACTACTGAACTTCTAGTTTAGAGGACATGGAAAATAATTACCTGAGCAAATATAATTTAACCACTCTATTGATTAATTTGCAAAAACATTAAAGCTGCTATATAAGTTCACAATAAGATTGGCTGCATCAAGGATTCAATATTTACACATTCTTGGAAGGATTAAATTTTAGTGCCTTATCTCACTTTAAACCATTTCCAGAAGTAAATGTGGGGAAATCTTATTTAGCATTATGGATTGCATCTGCTTCTTTATGATTTAATGCAGGAAGGGGGCAAGTCAAGAACCTCATTATTCATTCTTCTCTGTATTCAAATATGAACACGTGGTGCTAAGCTCAAGTCTTTGTGTTTCTCATCTACTTCAACTTCTGGACCCTGAACAGAAGGAGGGTGAGCGAGGGTTTCATAGAATCATAGAATCATAGAATGGTTAAGATTGGAAGGAGACCTCAAGGATCATCTAGTTCCAACCCCCTGCCATAGGCAAGGACACCCCCCACTAGCACAGCTCACTCAAGGACTCCTCCAACCTGGCCTTGAACACCTCCAGGGAGGGAGCAGCCACAACCTCCCTGGGCAACCTGTGCCAGTGTCTCACCACCCTCACTGCAAACAACTTCCTCCTAACATCCAGT
>WBNM01001591.1:40471-61377 GCA_013399055.1 Ramphastos sulfuratus
ACTGGAATGGGCTGCCCAGGGAGGTGGTGGAGTCACCATCCCTGGAGGTGTTCAAGGCAGGTTTGGATGTGGCACTTGGTGCCATGGTCTAGTCTTGAGGTCTGTGGTAATGGGTTGGACTTGATGATCTTTGAGGTCTCTTCCAACCTTGCTATACTGTGATACTGTGGAAAATGAATACAAAACTCTCAGAAACAGTGACACTGCATGAATAGCTTCTTTTAATAAGCCAGTTTTCACCTTGACANAAAATTGTCACTGTTGTTCTAGGGGCTTTTTGAACTGCTGAAGTGTTGCACTCCTGGATAGAAGCACAAACATGGAGCTAAAGTCAAAGTAAGCACTGAACAAACTCAATGTGAAACTGTGTGTCACATTGCTATGAGTTTTGTGGCTGCTTTTTAAAAAACATGCAGTTTCTTGGCAAACTCAGTTAACAGTTGCCTTTGTGTTCCTTTCTTGCATGGAAAACTGTGTCCAGTTCTGGTNATGTGTGGCTTGCAGGCCTTAATCTCTTCTTTAGATTTAATAATATGGTTATTTGTAGTGGTCCCTACTTAGAACACCTGATCACATATCAGTTCAGGGCAGGAATGCAATACTGATACCTCATGAGTATGATGAAATCTTACACCATTGTGTTAGATGGAAGAGACATAACGAATCAACCCCACAGCATTCTTCTTCCTGAAGCCAGCCCTTGCAGGACAGCCTGCATCCAGGAATCCCTTTTGCTGATGTCCTTGCTCTCTTCTCCCTGTGAAACAATCTCATATTTCCCTGTGTCACACTGCAGTCCTGAGTGCTTTGTTGCCCTGTCACTCCCAATGTCTTGGGTTGGAGCCACGGAGTGTAAAGGCTGCTGCTTTGGCAAAGCTGTCTAGAAGCTATCCTTTCCCAGAACAGCAGACTCCCAGAATCTGTCTCAAAACAAAAAAGGCATGCTGCTTTGTTTATTTTTTTGGCTTCTCCTGTCTTGGTTCCTCAGATAACCTGCTGACAGACTCTCAGCTCTTGGGAATCCAGCTGTCTCCTGATTACGACGCTCTCTGCCAAATGCACTGCTTATCCTCTCTCTGCTGCTTTGGACAGCACCACCTACTCCCTAGTTTGGTTTGTATTAAGTTTCAGTACATGAAAAGAGAAATTCCCACCTTGAAGGAGCTGCACTGGGAACTCTTGCCCCCAGCATCTGTGTCATCTCTTATTGCTCTATTACTTTCTGTGCTTACTATACATTTCTTTTTCCCATGGTTATTTGTTATATCTTTCAAATAGCATTGACTTGAGAATTATTTTTTTCCAGCCTACCCAAAAGTTGGAAAGAATCATTTACAAAGCTGAGTACTCAGGATTTCCCAGCTTTCAGCCCTGGGGTATAGTCTGACTAAATAAATGATCTCTGCATGAAAGGTAGCTCAAGAATTTGAGGCAAATTCCCACCTGGGTATGTCAAAAATTTTAATGCAGTCCCTCGTGGAAGGTTGATACATGACAATGCACCACATCATCCATTTTTATTGATGTAGAGTGAGCACAACACAATCACTGAACTTTTGGTCAGTTCTGCACTGCAATTCTTTTTTTAATAAAGTTTGTTTTGATTAATAGATGCAGCAACAAACTATTCATTATTTCAGGGTTTCTATTCCAATGCTTTGCATTTAAGGCATTTATAGCTACCTGTGCCAACTACATCAGTCTGTCCTGTATTCTTTTCACACTCACCTTAAATAATTTTTGGCCCCTGGGCAGGGGAATAGGAGAGATAGTGTCTCCTTTGGACACAGCCTGTCTGTCCATTCCTGTGACACCACCAGGCTGAAGGTCCTTGGTGACTGAAGCCTATAGAGGCCGTGAGGGCAGGAGGAGAGATGAGATGCTGTATCTTTCCTATACCTCTAGATCAGTAGCATTTGAGATAGCTGATCTTTCCTATACCTCTGGATCAGCAATCTTTCCTATACCTCTGGATCAGCAGCATTTGAGATAGCATAGGGGCTTCCTTCCCCATCATCTTGGAAAACCTTATCTCTTATCTCACATCAAGCTGTGTCTATTCCATGAGCATCTAGCATAGTAGAACAAAGAGAACATCAGAATACTACATGGCAGCAGATTCTATTTTAGGCTATAAAGGCTCAAGCTGTGAGAAGCAAAATACCTCCCTCCTGAGAAGCACAGGGCAGTGCAGAGGCCCAGCCTACATGGAGCATTATGTGCCAAATGATACTCTGAAAAGCTTCCAGGAGAGGCTGTCTTGCTAGGAGCAGTTGTAGGGTGGAATAAAGGTGTGTGTATGCTAGGAAGTTAAAACAACTTCAAGCCTAATGACTGAGTGGTGAGTGACCTGGAGCCCACACAAAAACATGCTGAATGCAATTTCTGGTTTATTAACATCCATTGTTTGATATCAATCAAATCGAAGAGACTGTTAAACTCTGCTGCGGAGTTTAACAGGATCAAATCAGCCAAACAAATAATTCCACTTCTTGTTGTTAACAATAAATGTTAAAAGAAGGATACAAGAGAGCTGTTTCTTTCTAATTTCAATCATGGTTCTGCAGACAAGGCATTCCTTACTGAGTCTGTTACAAAGCAGCCACAACAGGGAGGGAAAGTGAAATAAAAGCTCCACAGCTCCCTGGGGAAACAATTTTTTCCTTTTTCGTTTTGTTTTGTATTTGTTTGTTTTGGTTTTTTGGTCTGGTTTGTTTTGGTTTTCTTGTTATTGTTGGTTTTCTTTTGAGTAGACACCTGGCACTGGAGAGTAAGACATTACAGAACTACTTGGTGTTGCCAAGCTGTGGTTAAAAGAAGAAAGGCTGATGTGAGGTTACACAGTTCTCTAGTTTACTGTGCAAGAAAAGAATGACAGCACAGTTGGGAAGAATTGCCACTGCTGTCATAAAATGTGGGACAATTGGTTCTCTGAATTATGGAAAGATCTAGCTTAAATGTAATAATTAGCACAAAATGGAAGTGGAAATTTCTTTCATAACAAATAGCAATTACTGAGGACATCTGACTTTAGATGCTAATGTAAGTTTATAATGAATGCAGAACTATAAAGCAGTTGTACAGGGAGCAATTTAATCAGCCCAAGGGATGTAAGAGGCCATGGTCAGCTCCAGCTGACATGATGAAATATAAAACACGTATTAAAATATCAATAGAAGAAACAATTAAGCCATTCAAAATACAAGCTAAGAGTCAGCCACTGTGTATTTCTTCAGACTGCATGGTGCTAGCAAATCAAAACCTATTCATTCCAATCACCTAGGAAGTCTAAATGAAAATAAATGCATTGTCCATGTACTGGAAATACAGGGAGGTCTGAAGTCCTCCACAAGAATGATAGCCACCCAAAGTTGCCCAGCCCTCCAAGGATTCCATGGTGGGGAGTGGGAACAACACACAATTGTCATAGAATCATAGAATGGTAAGGTTGGAAGGAGACCTCAAGGATCATGGAAGGCTAATAGGCCTAAAACATGTCCTGGCTTGCCCAGCTCTTCTGCTGATGGAGGAAAACAAAGGCTTGGGCCATTATGTCCCCTCCCAAAGTGATAAACAGGTACCCACAGGTGTTTATGTGCTTGTGAGTGTCTTGCCCAAACAAGGGTAAGCAAGCCCTGCTTTCACCTAATGTGGGCAGTTTGGCAAATGCCATTCTGATTGGTGAATCTCTGTGGCCAAAGGAGCCATCACACTCAGGCAAATGATGCAAATTGAGCTAAGTTCCTGGTTTCCCCATCCTATTTTCCAAGTTCTGATTNAGGAGGCCCTGAGTGAGCTGTACTAGTGGGAGGTGTCCCTGCCTATGGCAGGGGGTTGGAACTGGATGATCTTTGAGGTCCCTTCCAACCTTACCATTCTATGATTCTATGAACTATTTCCTGTTGACCAAAAATCCAAAGAATCTCAGGGAATTTTCCTGAATTTTTGAATATTAAAATTGGAAATTAATATTCATATAGAAATTAATAATCATAATTCATAGCTGATGATTAATATTGCATCATGTTCCTAAAGGCATTTAGACTCAAACAGCCCCACTGGATGAGGTCAAGTACCAAAGAGGAGAAGGAAATGTTGCTGAGGAACTGGGGGTATGTGACATGGTTCTGTTGCAAGATGGATCATATGAAAGGAAAAGGGAATTAGAAGCTGTCCTCAATTGCAAAGGAACATCTTTACAGTTCAGGGCCCACTGCAATATCCTTTATACAGGAACTGCTGATGAGGAAGTCTGACTTCCCTCTTGCAGCTGACACGTGGGCAGCAGCAGAACTCACACTTTCATCCAAATATTTCACTGAATTTCCCCCAAGTGCTTTTAATATCTCACTGCTTTCATTGTGATTTGATTTGATTTTCTTTTAGTGCCACCAGCTGCTACACACACACAAAACAGTTTGCTGTGTATTTCAAAGTTTCACAGTATCACAGCATAGCAAGGTTGGAAGAGACCTCAAAGATCATCAAGTCCAACCCACTACTACAGACCTCAAGACTAGGAGTTTAACACTGATTTTCACTGCTGGGGCCCCTACAGGAGAAAATGGAGAAACAAAAGTAGCTTGCTAGGGAGACATTTCTCTTCTGTCTGTTCTGGAAAGGCCCACTTCAGATACATTCTTCTGCATACATAAATACAGGCATAATCCATCAAACCACAGGTCCACCTAGCCAACTGTCCTGTCTCCAAAGCAACTGGTGGCTAAGTGATATAGTTTTGTAACAGTGTGCCAAGTGATATTCTTCCCCAGAATATTCCCAGAAATGCCCTTTTGTGCAATTTCCAGCTTAGAGTCTTTTCAGTATTTTGCATTTAATAACCCTCAATGGATTTTGCTTCCAGTCATTTGTCTAATAACACTTTGAGCCAGTGTAACCAGCTGTAATGCTGAGCAGCTCAGTCACACATCTGAACTCTACCCTGTATGAAGGATTTTGTCCTTCTGAGCAGCTGCAGAATGACTGCCTCCTTTGACCTCTCCTACCTCTTTTGTTGGAAGAATCTGTAAACAACCATTCCCTGTTCACCCTCTCCTTGCCACTAGTGATTTAATACACGTCTTCCATATCCCTCTGTTGTCATTTCTTTCTCAATCTGGAGAATCATTGCTCATACAGAAACTACTCCATATGTCTGATTATCCTTGTTGTCCTCCTTGGTATTGTTTCTGTGTCAGCTGCACCCCCTCCAAACTGAGAGGGCCAGCTGTGAATACACATTTAGGAAGCAGGCGCAGCATGAACTTGTGTGACGGTGACACACTGCTCTCCGTTTTGATCTTTATGCCCTTCCTAACAATCTCTAATTTCCACTGTGCCAGTGTGATCAATTACAAGCACCGTGATGATGTTTTCACACAACAAAAGATTAGACACCTAAGAGCTCATTCTTGTGAGGTAGCAATCTCCTTAGAGGCCATCACTTTATGTATGGAATTACAGTTGTTTTTCTCGTGTACACCACTTCATGTTTCCCTACAGTGAATTTCACTCACCAGTTCATCATCTCTCTCATCACTCACCCTTAGAATGTCATAGAATCATAGAATGGTAAGATTGGAAGGGACCTCAAGGATCATCTAGTTCCAACCCCCTGCCATAGGCAGGGACAATGTGCTGCTGTAGTTCTCACAATCAGCCTTGCATTCTCTGCTCTGAATAACTTAGTATGATCCGTCACATTATTTCCCCCATTTGGGGATGGTTTAGGAACACGTTGGACAGTATGAGCACCCCACACAAATTCCCCCAGGACTCCACTCATGACTTTCTTCCATTGTGAAACCTGACCATTAATGTTTGCCTTTAGTTTCCTTCTAATTACCTGTGTGCAGTCCTTCCTCCTTACCCATGGCTGTTCAGTGCTGCAACAGCTGATGGTGAGTGACTTGTAAAAACCCTAGAAAGTTATCAATTAAAAGAATCACCCTCACTGATGTGTTTGTGTCCCAGTTTAGGGCCATGAGCTATTCTGGAGGGCAGAAGTCACTCTTACTGCTTTGAAGAGTAAGAATGAAGATACTGGTTGGAAGTTTAAAGAGAGGTTCTATTGACAGGTGCACATATGTGAAAGGCAATCAGGTAGAATGGATACATCCACAAGCTAGGCCAAGTCTATCGGACTAAAACCTTCCAGAATCCTCCATCCCTTCCACACTCATCAGGTCTAAGAGTAGATCAGAACTGCCCTCCCCAGCTTAGGATACAGGACCTAAGCAGAACACATGACATGGCTCAAAATTCCCTGCCAGCCAGAAGCCATCTGCCACACACAGACCAAGAGATAAGTAGGGACCTGCGCTCCTCCTGGAGAAGAGAAGTGAAGGGAGGAAGGAGAGGCAGGGGAAGAGGACAATATCAGCCAGGCACTGCCTTATAAGCTATGATACCAGAAAGTGGAATAGAATAACAATATTACAACACCCTGAGGCGAGCAGGTCCCCTGGGATGGGACTGTGCAGTTTTCTTAAAGGCACCTAGCCACCCCCTCCCCAAACAACCACAGTTTGTAAATAAAAATGTGTAAGTAACCATGGCTTTGCAGTCTTCTGGGATATGAAGCCACATCTCAAGGAAATGAAATTTCAGGCAGTGATACACCAAATGTCACCAGTGAAATTTTCCCTGTCCTCAAATGTGCAGCTTTATAGCTGTGCAATTCTATAACTGCAGACCAAATCCCTGATCTTCAGCAGGCTTTATCATAGAATCATACAGCAATAGAATGGTAAGGTTGGAAGGGACCTCAAAGATCATCTAGGCAGGGACACCTCCCACTAGTACAGGTCACTCAAGGCCTCCTCCAACCTGGCCTTCAACACCTCCAGGCAGGGAGCAGCCACAACCTCCCTGGGCAACCTGTGNGATCCCTGCCCTTTAGCAAGTCGACTGTGCTTGATATAATAATAAATAAATAAGTATTATTTTTATAATTAATACTATAATTATTATAATTAATTATAAATAAATTATTATTGCTAGAATAATAAATAAATAATAAATAAGTTGACAGCTTACTATAATAATAAATAATAAATAATTCAGATAAGAATAACAAAATATAAATTATGCTTATCTAGACACTTCCAAAGAGTGACTTTTGTAAGAAACACAGGATTGAACTGTGAAATAACAGGGGCCAGGTGTTGTAACCAGCAAACAAAACAAAATTTTATGCCAAAGCTGATAGTTCAGTTTGAATGTTGCATTCCCATTTGTCATAACATCATATCTTTGAAAGCATTCAAACACAGCATATCACAGCCTTCTGAGAATGGTTCAGTCATTTTTTTAAAATTAACTGATAATTTCTCTTAGCTTAATAAAACTATTGCAAAGTCTGAGGCCATGTGTTTTAGTCAACTACCTATTTTATACAGCTTCGAGCAAACCACAAGCAAAAGTAAGACAACTTCTCTCTAAAGTACATAAGAAGAGAATCTGAACTGGTGATTTGTAGACCCAGCACTTTGGGGATTGTAAAGCCAGTAGCTCACAAACTCTAGGGCTCAGATTCTGCCTGCTACTTAAAGAGTGGAAAACAAGCTTTGCTGCTTCTTCCAGTGCAAGCTGGCTGCAGTGCTGGGACTGAACCAGGCATTGACCTCGATGAGCTGAATAAACTGAAGTGAAAAAAATAATCCCTCTGCTGTCAGAAAAGACTACTTTTGTCACTATTTATTGGCACCTCAGCGAGTCAGTAACCATGCACCAGATCATCACTCTGCCTTTCAGTCACCAGACCATCACTCTGCCTTTCAGTCACCAGACCATCACTCTGCCTTTCAGCCACCAGATCATCACTCTGCCTTTCAGCCACCAGACCATCACTCTGCCTTTCAGCCACCAGATCATCACTCTGCCTTTCAGTCACCAGACCATCACTCTGCCTTTCAGCCACCAGACCATCACTCTGCCTTTCAGTCACCAGACCATCACTCTGCCTTTCAGTCACCAGACCATCACTCTGCCTTTGGGTTAGAACGTTAGCATCAAAACTATGCTACTTTATATTATTGCCTTATAATCAAGTCTGACATTGTGAAATCATTTGGTAAAATATTCCTTAAACCTTACCTTGCCATTGATTTTTAAATTGTACCTCAAAGAAAGCAAGAGTTGAATTTAAGGAATCAATTTCTGCAACAGGCATCAAATCATATCTACTGTGAAATCTGGAATATGACAACACCGAGTGGGTAAACCTTGCAGTTGTGTGGGGAATGTTTCAGGGGCATGAAAGATTTTTGCAAAACAAGAGGGCAAAGGAACTCAAAAAGCTTTTTTAACTCATCCATTGAAAAACAGGCACCTCTGATGCCACAGTGGCTCTGTGTCCCCAGGACTGCCATCCCAGACTGTATAGTAGCAGGGCTGAAATATCATTGAGAATATGATTTGGCTAAATGAAGCATCTCTTCCCTTCCACACAAATAGCTTGTGTGCTGGTTTGAGGCTAATTGGAGTATTTTAATGGAGGAAATTATATTATAGGCTGAGAAAGGAAAACAGTGGTGATGTCTGCTTCACTCATAGGCTTGCTGAGATGGATAAGAAAAGAATACAAAACAAAGATAAGATAGAGACACTTGGGTGCAGACTCTCTGGGGCTGTCTAGCTTCTGGTTTCTCCCCTCTGCTGAGTAACCTCACTAACCACTTTCCTTCTAACCCCCCTGGCTGATCCTCCAAACTCACCTTGCATGTAAGCCAAACTGTGGGGTAAGGTATAGGGGTGGGGAGAAGGTGGAAGGGTGGTTGGGAGCCCCTCCTGGGGTCTCTGATTGCTGGGAGGGGGATTGTGTTTCTCTATTACCTTTAACTTGTATATTTCTGTAACTATTCCTGTCTGTTGTGTATATCTCTGCTTGTACATTGTGCTGAGCTGTAAACAGAGCTTCAGTCCTTAACTTCCAGCTGGCTGAGTCTAGTCTGGGGGATTTTACAAAATGTGTGGGGTGCAGGTAACTCCCAAACCATCAAAGCTTGGCAGCAAGTTTGACCCTATGGCTGCCAGCATAGCACAGGTGGCTGAGGAACAGGACTGCAACACTACAAGATCCTCCAGACTCAAGTAGGGTGGGCTCATATGCATTTACAGGGTATTTGTATCCATCACTCCTGCTGTTAAGGCTCTTACTATGACCCATGAAACATGAATAAAACTGTGTGTAAACTTAACAGAAAGCAGAGAAAATTGGTTTTCACTGTTTATTTCAGGCCAGAGAATACCTAAAAATAATATTCTTGCTTTAAACAAGTGTTGGGCAAGACTGGCAGAGATGATGACTGGACATGGAGTGTTCTCAGGTAAGTTTAACAACATGCTGCCCCTTATGGTCCCCCACCATGGCATTTAAATATTTTACCTCTTTCCTGCACTCAAGATTATGTATTAGGGAAAAAAAAGGAAGGCTCTGGAAGATTGTTTTCCTGTGTTCTTGTTAAGCTTCTCTCTCTCAAGCCTCATGCCCATATGGCCTGTTAATAATGCAGCACCATAATTTAACACAGTTTGCCTTCAGATAAATCCCAAAGTAAGCATGGTCCAGGATAATGCTCACTTAATATGAAGTGCATGGCCCAAAGGGGACCAAAAAGCAAACCAAATTATAAATGTGAAAAGATGGAGGAAAAAATGCAAGCCATCCCAAGCACTTCAGAGATCTGTGTTACTGCTATTATCCTGGTGAGGTTTCATCCTGTCAGCTTAAATGAAAAAGGATTAGATCTTAATATTCCTCTGCAGTTCCAGTGACTTCCAGTAAGGTGAAAAGTTTTAATCAGAATAATAAAGTGGGTTTTTTTTTAAAGAAAAAAAAAAAGTAATTTCATTGTAAGGCAATTAGGGAGGGTGCTTCAAGATAACTAGTGAAATGTGCAATGATTTGTCAAAAGAAAGCAAAGAGAGGAAGATAGAAAGAAATAAAAGAGAGGAAGATAGAAAGAAATAAAAGAGACAGAAAGGAAGAAATAGAGACAGAAGGAGGAAGAGAGAGAGGAAGAGNTCAGCAAAGCCAGGAGTGAACTCATTTTCATGGCATTGAGTGCTACAGTGATGCAGACACAGGGCTTGCAGATTCCAGGTGAACCACTGAGGACAAGGACATCTGCTTGGTTGATGCAGAGGCCACCCAGCATTGAGACAGTTTCGAGTGACACACGTAGGAAACAAAAGGAGAATTTTTGAGCAATGCTTATGTGACAGCTGTAAGGCCAGAATCAGAGACACAGTCACTATTTCTTCTTCTGAAACTGTAAGGAAAGATGATGAGCCAGAGAGCAAGTGAGCCATTTAGACTTGAGAAAAACTGTGTCGTGCCTATAGTGTTCTAACTGTGATTAATTAAGCTATGCCTTTTCATTAGCAAGCACAGCAGTTGTCCACCTATAGGCCTGCTCCAAGAGAACAAATCTAAAGCAAAGAAAAGGTGTGCATATGGCACATTTAATTTTACTGCACCTCCAGCAACTCTGTCCTACAAGGTCAGAAGAGAGGCCTCAACAGCTGGTAGAAGTCTATTAGGAAAAATGAAAGAATCTGTAGTGTTCATATGGTTATTTTTACTGCCAAGAGCTGGCCTGACCCTTCAAGACAAGAGCAGCTCTCATGCAGACGTATGCCCTCCAACAGCCTTGTGTTGCCTGTACCACCTGCTCTCACTGTTGGGTGCAGCCACCATTGGGATGTAGCCCTAGCTGAAGTCTACAGGGTTTAGCACACCAGGGCTCTCAGAAGGCTTCTATTTTTTTCAAAGGAGAAAGAAAAAATGGTCTACTAAGTGGGAAATTCAGCTCACTTGATGTGTTTCCAGTGATTACTCACAACAGCAACATTTTCTATTTGATTTCTACCCACAGCACCCCAGCTAACATAATGCTTAAGTATCTGGGGGAGCTGAAAACAATTATGTAACTTTGTGATAGCTAAGCAATAATTTCTATTACAGTCACAGAAAAACAAGACCTGTTACTACATAACATTTAATGCACTTTCAACATGGCAATACAGTCCCTCTGTCTCAAAGCATTAATAAAATGTAACTGCACAGCACATGCTGCTAAGAAAGCAGATTTACATAGATTTACTAAAATATCTGAAGCTTTTTGCTCAAGCATGAACAGGAAAATTAAATATTATTGCAACAAGTCAATGATCAGTTTAAAAAAAAACAAACTAACTAACACAAAACTCTTTCCAAAGTGTACATGTGGCCTGAAAAATAAACAAATATGAGTCTCAGAAATGCAGTATTAATTTCTGCTTCTGCTCTAAAGAAGTCAAGGAGGGGAGTTTCCTTCCAGATTACAAGAGCAAGGAAATTTGTCCTTTTTAATTTTTCCCCTCATGTTACTTCCTTTATAAAAGGAGTTTGAAAAATCACAAAACAAGCCACATTCCTTCACCTGGATCATCAGGATCTGTCAAGGCACAATCTGCACTGACTTGCATACCTGAAACCCATAGAGTTGGTATGCATATGAATTGGGAAGGAGAGATAAAACAGCCAGCAGAAAACAGAGTATCCAGCTAAGTGAGAAGCATTGCTTGGGAGTGTTGTAGGAGGAATAGCTGGGATTGTTTAGCCTGGTGAAGAGGAGGCTCAGGGGAGACCTTATTGCTGTCTACAACTACCTGAAGGGTGGTTGTGGCCAGCAGGAGGGTGCTTTCTTCTCTCAGGCAACCAGCACCAGAACAAAAGGTCACAGTCTCAAGCTGTGCCAGGGGAAGTTTAGGCTGGAGGTGAGGAGAAAGTTCTTCCCTGAGAGAGTCATTCCCCACTGGAATGGGCTGCCCAGGGAGGTGGTGGAGTCACCGTCCCTGGAGGTGTTCAAGGCAGGTTTGGATGTGGCACTTGGTGCCATGGTCTAGTCTTGAGGTCTGCAGTAATGGGTTGGACTTGATGATCTTTGAGGTCTCTTCCAACCTTGGTGATACTGTGATACTGTGACAGAGCACAGAGGCAACCCTTGTAACAGGTCATTTGGTCTACAGGTCTTCACAAGGACACAGTAAAGGAATCAACTTCTGAAAAGCTGGGGTTTTAAAAATTTATATACATATGTACACATATATATCTATATATACCAGATATCTGTTTTCTAATCTGTATCTTAAAAGTGACAGTATATACAGACCAAACTTGGCATCACATGAATCATAGAATCATAGAATGGTAAGGTTGGAAGGGACCTCAAGGATCATCCAGTTCCAACCCCCTGCCATAGGCAGGGACACCTCCCACTAGCACAGGTCACTCAAGGCCTCCTCCAACCTGGCCTTNCTCCTAACATCCAGTCTAAATCTCCTCTCTGCCAGTTCAAACCCATTGCCCCTTGTCCTGTCATTGCAAGACCTTGTCAATAGTCCCTCCCCAGCCTTCCTGTAGGCCCCCTTCAGATACTGGAAGGCTGCTATAAGGACTTCCTAAAACCTTCTCTTTTCCAGGCTGCAGAGCCCCAACTCTTGTAGCCTGCCCTCATAGCAGAGCTGCTGCAGCCCTCTGAGCATCTTTGTGGCCTCCTCTGGACCCGCTCCAACAGTTCTATGTCCTTCATTCAGGATGAATCCTGATCTGAAAAGAGCTTAGCTCCTAATGAAACACCCTCATATAACATTTAACTGCTGATTTCAGGCTGAATCATTTACTGTATAGCTTACACGACAAGCTATATAGAACCTACATTAGCTATCCACAGAAAAGCTTAGGTTTTAGCTAAGGATTAATTTAAGAGTTTTTATGTGATGCAGGCAAATCTACTTTAGCTCTGCAAGACTATAACATTCCTAGGTTTGAGAGAATTTACTGCACAAAAATCCACTTTTCCCCATACATAAAATGTGTACAAAGACATCATGAAGCATAATTCCTCATGATCCACTCAATGCTATGACACCCCAGTTTATACCAGCTTTTGCAGATTCTTAACTTTGTAGTTCCATCACTGCCAATGGAGATATTTCTTTCTGTATCAAGCTTACCTAAAAATTCTTATCTAAATTTTTGTTTCTCTGTCAGTTTCTTCTAACAGAAGGAATACCAACACAGCATCTAGACAGATGACTAGAGAAGCAAATTGCCTGTGAACTTACACAAAGGATTTGCACTCTTAGGATTTCCATCACTGCTGACTTTTTAAATCTTACTTTTGACTTTCACAGTTTAGATTTTTAACTTACTGAACTGGAAGAACTTTGGGACTTGATGGTTTGGTACAGACACTGAAATTTCTTGCTGAGCACTGTCTGCAGAAAAGAGCCAAGAGGTACATTAAAAGTACTTATAAACCTATATGTAGTTTTCAAGTGGGTCTATATGTTGTAAAGATTTCCTGCACTACATCCACACTGGCAAGCAGCTAAAATATGTTTAGATGTACATAATGAAACACTTTTGAAGTGCAAAGTACATTGCACAATAGACAACTGCCAGCTGTATATTTCTGTTAATGACATATCTATCTAGTAATGACTTACTGTTTGAAACATTGGTTTGTTTGTATTAACATCAGATAGCTGTAAACAGCAGAAGTTACATCCCAGCTAGAATAAATGGCTCCTGGAATGCTTCCACATCAACCATGAGAGGTTCAGTAGCCCCCTACCTACATGGCAGCTCTATGCATTCATCCTTGCACACTCCCAGGGGCTACAACTGCATCAGCATGAATCTCTCTGGCACAGGTTCACTGTATCCCTTGTCCACTCCTCCTCCATCAGCTGCACTTCTTTCCTCAAAGGCAATAAATACACGATTTGTTCAAATCCAGAGCCTCTCATACCTGGTTAAGGCTAGAACAGGAGTAAGCTGCTCACAGCTGATTATCTAGTGCTGAGAGCCCAGGAAAAAAAGCAAGGAGGATCATCCTGTTTATGGCCATCACTTTTACACTTCTTGATCGTGAAATTTCTACCAGCACCACTAAGGCACTTGAATGGTTGCCATTTTAGGAAGTGTGTGTGAGAGATGTTTTGTCATAGAATCATAGAATCATAGAATGGTAAGGATGGAAGGGACCTCACAGATCATCTAGTTCCAACCCCCTGCCATAGGCAGGGACACCTCCCACTAGTACAGGTCACTCAAGAACTCCTCCAACCTGGCCTTGAACACCTCCAGGGAGGGAGCAGCCACAACCTCCCTGGGCAACCTGTGCCAGTGTCTCACCACCCTCACTGCAAACAACTTCCTCCTAACATCCAGTCTAAATCTCCCCTCTGCCAGTTTAAACCCATTGCCTCTTGTCCTGTCACTGCAAGACCTTGTCAATAGTCTCTCCCCAGCCTTCCTGTAGCCCCCTTCAGATACTGGAAGGCTACGCTAAGGTCTCCTGGTAGCCTTCTCCAGGCTGCAGAGCCCCAACTCTTGCAGCTTTGCTGTGTTTTAATTGGATTGGAGGAAGGTTGGTTGTTGTGAGGGTTTTTTTCACTTGTTAGGAAGCAAGTGATAGATGTTCATTAAAAGTGTGAAGCCAGAGCATGTTGAGGATGGTCCCAACTGCCTATTGCAGGTTAAATTGAGGAGAAGGATGTGGTAAAAATGCAAATGTTTCCCTCATATATGTACACCTGTAGAGAACTGCTGCTTCTCTCAAACCCTGACTGGCACCGTGTCAGTATGCAGGACCCAGTGATTTTTACCAGTCTTCACAGACCCAGCCTAAAATTTTCTGTTGTTCAGAACATGCCAGAGTTACATTCACTTACGGTTTTGAATCAGCTAAGAAAAGATTATAGTTGTGGGTTTCTGAAGTTGCTTTCTCCATCAGACACTGATGAGGGGTTGTTTGCCCTTTTATTTTGAGCAGCTTATGTGAATTCTCATGCACTTTCTTTCTTGATGCTGCACAGCCCTACAAAAATATAAAATCCTAACTCAAAGGAGATTAAATGAGATTTGAGAGATGAGAACTCCCCAAAAAAGAAAAGAAAACAAAAACCCTAATCAGTGTATTGTGATCATGGAAGATAGTCTAAAGAAATTTAATGCCATGTAATACATATTTAAAAGGCAGCTTTTTACAGGCATGCATTTTTTTTTTCTGCTTTCTTATGCATGGTAACAAGTAGCACTGAGACACAAAATGCATTAGAAGCCACTGCACAGCACAGCCACTTGCAGAAATGGCAAGTTAATTTGGCATCACCTTCTTGTGGTTTTAGACAGAGATGCAAATGGCAGATTTGAGTAGTACCAGCCTGATGCAGCTGGTTGCCCTATATCTTTCATCTTATCCCATTGAGAAATCACCCTTACAGCTGCTCTGCTTGGCTGTCACACTGATGCATTACTTATCTGCACTTTTCTTTCTTTATGCTGAGAAAATAATTGTTGTTACAGAACCTATCTTCTGAGAGAAGCCAACCGTTGGGATGTGAATGTAGTTTCTTCCATGGCTCAGGGAATTCTTTCAGTTCGTGGCTGTTAAGAGAGGACTGGATCAAGGGCTGGAGCAACTGAAGGATGCTGGTATCACAGTATCACAGTATCACCAAGGTTGGAAGAGACCTCAAAGATCATCAAGTCCAACCCATTACCACAGACCTCAAGACTAGACCATGGCACCAAGTGCCACGTCCAAACCTGCCTTGAACACCTCCAGGGACGGTGACTCCACCACCTCCCTGGGCAGCCCATTCCAGTGGGGAATGACTCTCTCAGTGAAGAACTTTCTCCTCACCTCCAGCCTAAACTTCCCCTGGCACAGCTTGAGACTGTGTCCTCTTGTTCTGGTGCTGGTTGCCTGAGAGAAGAAAGCAACCTCCTGCTGGCCACAACCACCCTTCAGGTAGTTGTAGACAGCAATAAGGTCTCCCCTGAGCCTCCTCTTCACCAGGCTAAACAATCCCAGCTCCCTCAGCCTCTCCTCATAGGGCTTGTGCTCGAGGCCTCTCACCAGCCTCGTTGCCCTTCTCTGGACACGCTCAAGCACCTCAATGTCCTTCTTAAATTGAGGGACCCAGAACTGGACACAGTACTCAAGGTGTGGCCTAACCAGTGCAGAGTACAGGGGGAGAATGAGCTCCCTGCTCCTGCTGGCCACACTATTCCTGATGCAGGCCAGGATGCCATTGGCCTTCTTGGCCACCTGGGCACACTGCTGGCTCATGTTTAGGTGGGTGTCAATCAGCACCCTGAGATCCCTTTCTGTTTGGCTGCTCTCCAGCCACTCCGACCCCAGCCTGTAGCTCTGCATGGGGTTGTTGTGGCCAAAGTGCAGCCCCCAGCACTTGGATTTGTTGAAAGCCATCCCCTTGGACTCTGCCCATCTGGCCAGGCGCTCGAGGTCCCGCTGCAGAGCCCTTCTGCCCTCCAACTGAACAAATCTGCTGTGGCTGACCAAGTCTTACAGGTGTCTGACTCCATCAATGCCCTCACAGCCCAGAATGACTCACATGAGCATTCTCCTATTCAGCCTCAGGGAAAGAAGTACATTGCACTTGGATCAGCAGACATGCTTCCTAACAGAGGGTCAGACCTTGCACAATGATGCACTCCAGGATCACAACTAATGGACTTGATAGCTAATATTATTCAGTTCATGGGGTCTGGATCAAATTAATCTGGTGTAGCCCTTCCAAGATGCACAGTAGGGATATCAAGTTCCCAGCACCAAGTGTTTTCAATTGCACGTCTGTTTTCACTGGACCACAATACTCACTGATGTAAACAAAAGCACCAGCATGATAACTCAAGTTGTTCAGGCACATTATCCTCCCTCTAAGATTCAGAAACTCTGAGATCCTGCCTGCATAGAATCATAGAATCATAGAATGGTAAGGTTGGAAGGGCCCTCAAAGATCATCTAGTCCAAATCCCCTGCCATAGGCAGGGACACCTCCCACTAGTACAGCTCACTCAAGGCCTCCTCCAACCTGGCCTTGGACACCTCCAGGGAGGGAGCAGCCACAACCTCCCTGGGCAACCTGTGCCAGTGTCTCACCACCCTCACTGCAAACACCTTCCTCCTAACATCCAGTTTCAATCTCCCCTCTGCCAGTTCAAACCCATTGCCCCTTGTCCTGTCATTGCAAGACCTTGTCAATAGTCCCTCCCCAGCCTTCCTGTAGCCCCCTTCAGATACTGGAAGGCTACTCTAAGGTCTCCTGGAAGCCTTCTCTTCTCCAGGCTGCAGAGCCCCAACTCTCTCAGCCTGTCCTCATAGCAGAGCTGCTGCAGCCCTTAAACACATGGTGACCTTTATTTGTGATCACTGGCACAGAGATGGAAAACAGATGGAGATTTTACACCATCTTTTTTCTAAACACCCCACTGGCCATTGGGAAAGAACTGGTACACAGAAATGTATATCTCCTCTCAAAAGGTGAGCAAGGATTTTTAAGATCTAATTTTACCAGTCTCAGGAGGAGAGGCTGAGGAAGCTGGGTTTGTTTGGAGAAAAGGAGGCTGAACAGAGACCTTCTCTCTCTCCACAACTATCTAAAACCTTATAGCAAGGCAGGTGTTGCTTTCTTCTCCACAGACAAGAGAAAATGGCCTCAAATTGCACCAGGAGAGGTTTATATCAGCTAGTAGGAAAATTTTCTTCACTTAAAAGGGTTGTCAAGCCCATCCCTGGAGGTATTTAAAAGAAGTGTATATATGGCACTCAGGGACATCATGTAGTGGTGGACTTGACAGTGTTAGGTTAATGGTTGGTCTTGATGGTCTTAAAGCTATTTTTCAACCTCAACAGTTCCATGATTCTGCAGGGAATAGAGGTTATTATTGCAAGGAAAGGTCTTAAGGACACAAACCTACAAGAAACTTTATTAATGGAGTTAGAGTTTTCATCAGTTCTGCAGCTCATGGGATAACCTCCCTCTCCCATGGAGGTTGTGGCTGCTCCCTCCCTGGAGGTGTTCAAGGCCAGGTTGGAGGAGGCCTTGAGTGACCTGTGCTAGTGGGAGGTGTCCCTGCCTATGGCAGGGGGGTTGGAACTAGATGATCCTTGAGGTCTCTTCCAACCTTACCATTCTATGATTCTATGATTCATTTATGTGGTGGCTGTACCTAAAAGCCCCTTTTCTGTACTAGACCCTGTTTTTCTCAGCACTGTACAAATAGAGAATACAAAGGCAGTCTCTCCTTCCTCCTGCTAAATCTTTAGTCATTCTTGTGACACTTTCTCTCTCTTGATTGTGTGTTAAAATAGAAACAACAACAAAAGACAACAAATTGTGGAATATAAGATAATATAAAGTGATAGGGGGAATCCATGTTAAAAAATAGGTAATGCAGCCAAAGCATTGATAGTGTAAAATCTTGAGTATGATTACTGTGTGCAGTTCTGGNGTTTGGACGTGTCACTAGGTTTACTTTATGTTCTCATTGTGCATGTTGCTGATGCTGCCTTTCAGAGGGCCTCATTTCTGAGGTGTAGTTACTCAGTTCTGTGAAATAAAGTGAAATCTGTTTGGGGTTCATGCAGCTGCTGATGTAATGTGAAAGGCTGACTTTATTGTCCCTGCAGCCAGAAGTACCCTCCTTGTAGCTGAGTGAACTGACCATATGCATGCTCCAAATCTGTTATAACATGAAATAGAATAGGTAGCTTTTATCACACTTGGTCTATTTCTGGCTCCAGTAAATGAAAATAAATCTGTCCTGTCACCTTAGTAGGCATGACTTGCCCTCTCTCTCATGGACACTAAGAGCTTTTGACAAGAAAAGTCCCTTTTATATGAGGAAACAAGGAGGAAGCAAAAATAAACATAACATAATGTCTCAAAAAATCAGTCAGCTGCACAATTTCAAACTAACCTCCCTCCCCACCTCTAATCTGCCCTGGTGAGTCCTCGTCTTGAGTACTGCCCTCAGTTTTGGGCTCCCCAGTTTAAAGAGGGACAGGGATCTGCTGGAGAGGGTCCAGCAGAGGGCTACAAAGATGATGAGGGGACTGGAGCACTGCCTGCTGAGGAGAGGCTGAAAGACCTGGGGCTTTTTAGTCTGGAGAAGAGAAGACTGAGAGGGGATTTAATAAATGTTTCTAAATATCTGAAGGCTGGGGGGACAGGCTCTGCTTACTCGCTCGCTGTGATAGGACAAGGATCAATGGATGTAAGTTGCAGCACAGGAGGTTCCACTTCAACACAAGATGGAACTGCTGTAAAGATCATAGACTACTGGAGCAGGCTCACCAGAGAGGTTGTGGAGGCTCCTTCTCTGGAGAGTTTCAAGGCCCATCTGGACACATTCCTCTGAGCTAGATTGTCTGGTCCTGCTGTGGCAGGGGGGTTGGACTCGATACTTTCTTTAGGTCCTTTCCAACCCCTGACATCCTGTGATCCTGTGACCCAGGGAGCAGCAAAGCCCTTCACCCCTAGCCCTTCCCAGAGCCTTGTGAAACACAGAGGAACCAGAAGGATGCCTACACCATGAGTTACCTCCATCCAGGTTACATCATCCCAGATGGCCATCCAAGCTTGGCAGATTTTTCACCTCCCTGAACCTAACCATGATTCCTCTCAAAGTCAGCCTGATGATGTTTCTGCTTCCAGCCTCACCCAGTCTATGCTAGCCCAGTCCCAAGGGAGACTCACAGAGATCACCAAAAATCCCTTGTTAAGTTGTGCTGGGCAGATTTCTTTCTTCAAAGCACCTCACAAACTGAAGGTGACCTGTATAAGATAGGTCCCCTCCTGCAGGACTTCGGTACAACTGGAGCTGCATGAAAGAGGAAGACAAAACAGGCATTAAAAACCACCAGAGGCTCTGGGTAAAGCACTGGAAATGTGTTTGAAGGACTACAGCCCCTCACTATTGGATAACTTCAGCTGTTTGTGACAAGAAATGCAACCAATTCCAAAGAATTAAAAACAAAACCAAAACAAAGCACTGGGTAAGGAAGGCTGTGTTTTACATAAATAAAATAAATTTACATGATGAAAGTTGGGTCTCCCTCAAATTCTTCCATCTAAAAATCACAGAAAGTCATCTCCAAATCCAGTGGTTAAAGAGTTTTCAATCACACAGACTACTCTGGGCTCAGAGAATGAAATTCCTCCAAAAGTGTTTTAATTTTTCTACCTCTCTTTTCTGTTCTCTGGGAGGTCCAAGATATCACATGGGGTGGTGAGAAGGGAGTTTCAGTGTTCTGTGTCAGCATAATTTTCAAACAAAAAACATGCAGGAATATAAAATTCTTTTTTTTAACCCAAGGAAGAGTTAAGTCTCTTTCTGCTATTGTGATGGTTGAGAGATTACACACCCCCACCCCCCTAAAAATTTACCAGACCAGCTCAGATGGCTTGGAAGTAAGATATATTGTACAGCAAGCTAAATTTACAAGCACATATACAAAATACATTTACCTGTATTTACAACTATATACCATTTAGAAATAATACAGAAATCAAATCTTCCTCCCCCTGGACAATAAAACAGCCCAGAAGGGGCCAACACCACCCTCTTCTCTCCCTCCAGACAGAAAACCAGCAAGGCTAAGTGCAGAGTTCTACACTTTGGCCACAACAATTCCAAGCAGCACTACAGGCTGGAGACAGAGTGGCTGGGGAGCAGCCAGGCAGAGAGGGACCTGGGGGTACTGGCAGATAATAGCTGAACATGAGGCAGCAGTGTGCCCAGGTGGGCAGCAGAGCCAATGGCATCCTGGCCTGGATCAGGAGCAGTGTGGTCAGCAGGACCAGGGAGGTCATTCTGCCCCTGTGCTCAGCACTGTATCAGGCCACACCTTGAATGCTGTGTCCAGTTCTGGGCCCCTCAATTCAAGAGAGATGTTGAGGTGCTGGAAGGTGTCCAGAGAAGGGCAGCAAGGCTGGGGAGGGGCCTGGAGCACAGCCCTGTGAGGAGAGGCTGAGGGAGCTGGGGGTGTGCAGCCTAGAGAAGAGGAGGCTCAGGGTAGAGCTCATTGCTCTCTGCAGCT
>WBNM01001595.1:6252-41224 GCA_013399055.1 Ramphastos sulfuratus
GGGGGGGGGGCGGCCCGTGAAACTCTGATCTCTGTTATGTTTGGTATTCCATTATGCAGCTTAAGGAACATGCATTTTTAACAAACACAGGAGTACTGAAATGTTTTATTTCTTCTGTATTAAAAGAGAATTTCAATAATAAATAGAAATCCACTCTACAGTACATTCAATTACCATGCTAATTGGATTTATTTAATATAACCAATGGGGTCCAATACTGTTTGCTCTACATGGACAAGTAATCCCATTGAATTAATGGAACTACTTACATGTGTGAGAACAGGGTTTTACCTGTTTTCACTCTCATTTCTGTCACACGGGTTTCCCCACTGCCAAGGAAGATATCTATGCCTACAGCTGATACCTTTTCTATTCTCTAAAGATGAATCACTATGTACACATTGCTATAGATGGTAGAAAACTCCAAGGAGAACTGGGAGAAAAGAAAAAGAGAAGATAAATTAGAGGAAAGAATACAGAAGAGACTTTTTTAAAAAGAGTAACTATAGATGAAAATTAGTGTTTTCTAAGTGGACAAGATTTCAATTGTACTTGCACATGCAAAGAAAAGAGCCTTCCATTTTGAAAAATAATGGGGTTTTTTAAAGGTAGATTTGAGAACTGCAATGCTTTAAAATGCTGTAGTTTGTAAAATAATTAAAGTAGACACAGAAATAAATTCAGGCATAATCAGAAGAGAAAGCAGGGAACAAAAAATGCATCCTCTCACTAAAACACTCATCTTGAAAATGTCCACGGTTAAATTTTTTTTTCAGGGAGAGGGGAAATAAATAAATAAACCAGCACCCTGTTATGTATATCTTACAAACGATAATGTCACAAACAGTGCTGCTGTGTTCGGCATTCAGATAAATTTTTAAAACCCAACCCCTGTAAGATTTACTCGTTTGCAGATAAAAATACCCACGAATAAATGACTCCACACTGCAAAGCGCTGCCGGCTAGTCACGTAAAAAGAATATCCGTTTGCAACAGTAACACTCAAATTTCAAATTATCATCGCTAGCATTTGAAGCGTTATTTGGGGCAGGTTTTGGGGGAAACACAATTCTGCCACATCGATTTCAGCCACGAAGAGCAGCAGATGCGGGCAGGGGATACGAGGGCAGCGGGTACCCGTGCACTTGGACTTGCCGGCTCTCGGCTTCAAAACCGTTCCGCCTTTACAGTAGGAAATAATGCTGCATTTCACGCGCGCCCGTGAGCAGCCGTGCCTTAGACAGGAGGTACGTGTTTTTCTGGGGCAAAGCAGGGTTTTCCTGCTGTCGGCCGGAGCTGTGGGCCGGAAGGCAGCCCATGGAGGGAAGGGGGATGCTTTTACCTTCAAGGATGCTCTTGGCCAGGAGGCTGGGCGTTCGGATGTGCCTCTGGTAGACGGCTTTGCGCTCCAGGTTCGTCTGTTTCCCCGCCAGCCCCTTTTTGTCCTAGGATAGCGACCGGGCGGCGCCGTCAGCCAGCGTTCCGCCCGCCGCGTGCCAGTCCTACGCGCCGCGATCCAGTCCGGCCCAGCCGGTCCCGTCCCGTCCCGTCCCTCCTTACCTCGGTGGCCTGCTGCCGTCGGAGCGCCACCTGGGCGGCCATAACTCGCTGCCGCTCCACAACCAGCAGGCAGTTGGCACACTGGCAGTCGCGCCAGCGGCAGAACCGCTTGTGACCCTTCAGGCACGACACCACGCCGTGGTTGCGGCATCGGGCGCACTTCGGTGTGCGGCTCAGCTTCCGCGGCTCGCCCCGCCGTGGGGCCGCCAACGTGTCTTCGCTTTCCTCCTCTTCCTCCTCAGCGCTCCTGAGCGGCGCGACGGCGGCCTCGTTCGCCTCCTTCTCCACGCTCTCCACGTCGATCTCCCAGTCGGCGGTAGAGCGTCCTTCAGCCATGGCTCCTCGGCGGCGCAGCTGCAAAAGAATAGTCAGGCCGCCCGCCCCCGGGGCACACCGGACTTCCGAGGTGGCAGCCGCCGTCCGGTCCGCCAGCAGTCCTGCCGAAATATGCCCCCGTCGGGAAGTCACTGCAGAACCCATTAGGGATGCCATGTTCCCTCCTACCGTCCGCTCGGGGTTCTTCCCCATACCCCATCGGCTAAACCGAGGCTCCGCTCAGCGTCAATTGACGCTCCACTTCCCCACCCGCCTCGGCTTGCCGGGGAACTTTGCTTGCCCGCGCAGGCAGGCGCAGTCTCCTGCGCGGATGATGAGAGGGGCAGCCTCAGCGCGATGTTCTGCACTGCGGGGCTGCAGGGCTGTCAGGTCCTCACGGGGACCTGTTTATTTCGGGATCCTGATGAGCCTCCCGCCCGCTGCGTTGCGATTTAGGGGACTGGTCTGGAAAACGGGTCTAACACACCGCTCCTGTCCACTCCAGCTGTAAGGGACTCCTGCAGTCCCCCGCACCGCAGAAGCAGTGTCTTAGGAACCCCCGTTTCCTCCCGCCCGACCTGCTCATCTTTCCTCCTGCACTTACCACTTACTCAAAGTTCAGCACCAGAGGCCGGCAGACGGTGCAGCAGCACGCAGATATACCGCTTTCCGCAACTTGCAAGGCCGCCGCCGCCCAAGCCCAGCCGGCGGCAAGGGACTCCCGAATCCCGCACCTGGGCACAGGCAAGGCTTCTCGACAGCCGGAACACCGCACCGTCGTCAACGTCGGTGCTTCGCAGGGCTTCAGGCCGGGACAGGCCGAACTGTGCAGGTTGGGGGTGCGCACTCACTGTACTGGAGCCGCTGCTGGTACCCGCCGCGCCCCGGCCGTGCCCGCCCCGCGGCACAGTGCCCGCCGCCTTCACCCCGTCGCGTTATTAGCGCCGGCCGCCGCCGCCCGCGCCGCCCATTGGGCCCGCGCCGCGCGGCCGCCGCTCTGATTCGTCCTAGCCACCACCGCACCGCCCCCCTCGAACGTGTGCCAGCCGCCGGCCGGTCGCTCGTGGGTGCGGGCGGGCGCGAAGTGCGCGCCGCCCACACAGGGGCACAACCGCGCCCGGCGGGAAACGTGAGAGGGCAGCGGAGGTCGCTGGTTTTGGGGGCGAAAAGAAGGAGGGAGAAAGGAAAGAGAGGAAGGAAAGATGGCAATGCTCATGATGGTGTTAGCTAAGAAACCGCTCCGCGGGAGACCCGCGTCCGAATCGAAGAGTGGGCCAGAGACTCGGGTTTAAAAGGCCTAAACAGGGACCACGGGTTTCGTTTGCGGTAGATTGTGTGGCATGTCCCACGAGTGGAGTGGACTCGTGGCAATGGCTTGTTTTCGAGTCTGAAAACGCGACGGAATCGGCGTTGTCTTCTTGGCATGTGGGGAACTGAGTCGAGGAACAGTATTCGTTCTTTTTTTAGCATTCTCTCCCGGCAGCGGTATTTCCCACCCATCACTGAGCTACTGAATAACTTTCGCACCCCACCCCAACCCTAGTCTCTGAAGGAGACTGTTTTTTGGAATTTGATCTCCCAAAACAGGGAGCAATAGAAGGTGTAAGGCACGAAGTCTCAACCGTGCCAGCGAGGTGTCTGAGCTCGATGAAAATGGGAATTCCCACGGGGCAGTAGCGGACAGAATATACCTCGGCTGCATTCAACACCTGGCAGGGGAAAGGCTGGTGAATTTAAACACAGTATCCCCAGAAAAGTGAAAAATTTAAAAAAAAAAAAAAAAAAAGGCATGTAGGAAAGCATCAGTTGCCCACCAGAGTATTGATTAAAAAACATTATGCAGGATACACGGCCGAAACTGCTGTCCGAAAGTGTTCCGCTCTTTCATTGAGCAGCGCATGTGTATAATAAATACACACGTTCATGTACATAATAAACACAGGCACTCATTCACAGCGAGCACACGGACCGGCTGCCGGCCACCGGTTCGGCTTGGAAAAACCCTGCTCCCGCAGCCCTTCGAGACAGACCAGCAGGCGAGAGGCTCCCGTTGCCTGTCGCTCCCAGCGCGGCCGACGAAGCAGGAAACCGACTCGTCTCCTCGCCCCGCGGGCACCTGCGGGGAAAGAGGCCGGAATATTAATCCCTAGGAAGCGTTTGTTCCCCTAGGGCCGCGCTGTCTCACAGTGCTTACTAGGGAAGAGAGGGGAGAGAAGCGTATCCCTCGACAGCAGGTATTGAGCATCCCCAAAGAGAGCCTAGCTACTGTTTGACTTACAAGCATGACTAAAAGGCAAATACCCAAGGAATTCCACTTTCCCCCTTGGGGTCCCTCTTGAAAGGCACCAGCATGACAAAGGACCTGCTAGGTTAGGAAATAGAAGTCCCCTTTGCTTGTAAGGCGACACCAAATTACAAATCACGATTCTGCGGACCGCTGGAGTAAATTACAAAACAGTTCGCCTCCTGTTTACTTTATCCACAGGGAACTGTGAAACCTAGCCATGATTTTAAAGGGTGTTTGTATAACTCTTTTCTGCTTCTCTTGTTTGCTCTCGGCTGCGGGACGCGTCTGCGCTCCCCTCCACCTCCCAGCCCTCGCTTTCCCGCTGGGAAGGAGAGGAGCCTCCGCCATTCTCCGGTAGGACGCACTTGAGAGAGAAGGAGAGGAGCGGTCTGTGGCGCCGTTGGTTCCTTCGTCGGGCGGCAGGGACCTGCCTCTGCCGTTCGCCTCTCGCTTTGGCCCGCGAGGGAAAGCGGTGAAGCCTGCGATGTGCTGCGTCTGTGTATCCACCTGCTCAGCTGTAACGCTCCTTCCGAAGCCCCTCGCCATCCCGCTAGCCCTTATGCCTGCGTATTCGGGTGCCCTGGAGCGGCTACCCGTGGCCGAGGCTGCTGGGACGCTCCCGAGCTCCTTTGGAGTCTCCTCCCCGCACCTTCGGCCGTGCTTCTCCTCACCCCCCACACTGCTACGGGGGTCCACTCAGGAGCTGCACAGCTTGAAGCGGATGGGGAGTTCCCATGGGAGCCTGGGTTGTGTCCCCAGGCCGTGTGGGCTACAGCGGGTGATCCGCCGCTTGTCACAGCGTCCGGGCCCGCGGAAAGCGCAGAGGAAGGGAAGCTCTGGAGCATGGTACAGATCGTCTTCCCCAAGGGCCAGCGGCAGTGAGGTGCCCAGCGCTGGGCTCTGCTTTGCATTGCTTTTGCTTGCGGCGGGGACGGCGGGCAGGCAGGTGCAGGTGCCACCGCCCCCCCTGATCCTCGCCTCCCCAGCCCTTCCCTTCTTCCCGGGAAATTTATTAGCAAGGTTAGGGTAAGCTAACCAAACGGCAGCTCCGGGCGCGATTGCCCAGGGAGGAATGCTTTGATCTTGCCTTCTGCCTGAGCCGTCGGGAGCAGATTACCTTGCCAAACGCATGAGATCCCCGCAGCTTCTTTAGTCAAAAATGGTACCAGTTAATCCGCAACAAATTGTCTCTGTCCCCGCCCTGCCCGCCGTCCCCTCCCTCCACGGCCAGAGGTGACGGTGCCTGGCCGGCGGCTCCCGTCTTGCCTGTGGCGTGCAGGTTCCCGAGAGGGCGTCGGGGGCCGAGAACAGCGTTCGTCAGCCCACAGTCTGAGCCCTGTGGAACAGGCTTCTACTCCGCGGAACATGAAATTACCAAGCAATTTTAATCAAAAAGCTGAGATGCCCAGATGACCTCAACAGCGCAGGAAAACGAAATTTTAAAAAAAAAAAAATTAAATTAAAATTTTTTTTTAAAAAAAGGTGGGGGAAAATCACCTTTTTCAGTGTTATCCAACCACCAGTAAAACCCGTGATCTCTTTTGCAGTTTTCTCCTGTAAAAGTCTGATTTTTTTTTCTCCTTCCTACATCAGACTTCTTCTGTCTCTTGTAAACAGCACTCACACTATGGTAAACCTAGATAAGATTTTTATCTACGACACAGACATTTCTAAACTGATTGTACCTTAAAACTTTTGAAAGAAGTGAGTTCATAATTTCTATGTTTGTGCTTTAAACAAGTGCCTAAGTGTAAAGCAGCCAGGTACAGAGTGAGAAGAGGAATTTGTTATTCATGCATGCCAGTCAAATAAGTATGATAAATACAGATAATACCAGTGTAAGAAATTACAAAATATTGTGTTCAGAATAGCATGATATGGAAGTGAATTTTGTTGACTATAAGAGTAATTCTACTGCCTTTGTAGGAATGTTTGCTTTGGCAATGAGGGCAAAGGTTAGCCTTTTCAGAGGGACTTAGTATCACACCAGAATAATCTTTAATTGTGTAAAAATGTATTGATATCAAATGCAGTAAATGTAAACAGAACAGAACCACCAGTTTGGATTCAGTTGGGAAGTTTGATGGGAAGCCTGGAGGTGTCAGTTGGAAATTTTCCCATTAATACACACAGATTTGGATTAGGCACAAGGTGAACGAGAGTTTCCCATCTACAAAACTTTTTATCTCAGCTACCTGAAAGAAGAAATGAGCTTCCGAAGAGGAGGAAGGAGCAGGCTATGAAGGAAAGGCATATTTGCTCACTGTGGCTGTGACCTGTGCCCACTAATTTGGGCTGCATTAGGAAAGCACATTTCCCCACATCACACAACCCATGTCTCTGCAAATGTGGCACACATTAGCATGGTAATTATTAGTTGAAGCAAAGAAGAAACACTGCTCAGTGGAACTAGACCTCCCTCTCTTGAAACCTCCATATTCATGTCCAGGGAACACTGAGACGGACCTAGAAAGACTTCAAGTCAAAACTAGGCCAAGCTAGTCCTTAACCAAGCCTGCCCAGAATTTTTAATTTAGACAAGAAAAATGACATGAGGAGGGTTTGTGTGCAATCCACAGCACCTTCACTGTGGCTCACAAACAAGACTGACCTCTGGCTTGCCAGCACTTAATGAAGCCAGTAGACAATTGGCAGGTCTTTTGCTAAAATGTGCTAGAAAGTTGGATCAACTCTCAACATGAATATCAAGAATCCACTACAGAAGCAGTTAGCGTAGCAAACTGTCAAGTCAGCAGCTAATGTACTTCTCTATAATCTTCCCAAATGTCTTTAGTTTGGCAAATCTTGTGTTGCAATAAATTCTAGTGAACTTTTGAGTTTCGTTGGTTGGGATTTTTTTTCAACATATGGCCTTAAAAAGTAACTGAGCCAAGAATATTTTCAGAACCACTGCAGAGTTTGCTGGAGATGTTGTCTCAAAACTTGTTTGCACTCTGAAAGTTTTATTCAAATGTCAACCAGATGCAGAAATTGTAGGGGGTTAGGTTTTAGTTTACAGTCCTGGGAAGTAAAGGTCAGATCTGTGCAATGTAAATTGTCTCTTTGATTGCCTATTGTAGCAGAACATCAAGATGTCTTACTAGTAAACCTGCTTTTGTGGTAGGTGTCGTGTGTGTGTCCTCCCCAACGCATTGCAATCATACACAAAATATTTTAAATGACAATAAGACACTTGCTAAATCAAATAAATTGAGTAAGCTATGCTGTGCTTAGCAGTAAAAATTCAATTGTATATATGTAAATTGTCAGATTTTGTTCTCATTATTTGGTATCATTACAGTCTCTGAGAAGCCCTACTCAGGTTAATAGGATCATGAGAGATTTTAGTCAGCATGAAAAATAATATCAGAATGTAGAAATACATTAGTTAAAATAAGCCAGAAAAACTCAGGCCACACCAATTCATGCAGGTATGTAGGCTACACCAAAGGCTGCTCATTATACTCCTACCAGCAAGAAAGTTTGTACTCCACAAACCAGGTGATCTGTCCACATGCCACATGGACATTTGCAGGTATTGTGAACTGTTCCTCTCTTGGTTGTTGGACACCATTTGAGGAAATAGCAAAGCAAGAGATGAATTTCGCATACACTAGATGTCATGCTGATGTATCTCAAACTCCCTCTACACTTAAAGGGCAGAGCCCCCTTCTAGAAGATTTTAATGTGATATTTGAGATGGAAGAGATTTCTGTAACTATATAAATAAAATCTGACCCTGTTTTGTGGGTTCCATTTTTCTTNGGCAGCTGGACACTTTTTCCTCTAGTTCTGTCACTGCCAAGTATGTCACTGCCAAGTATTTTGAAGGACAGATAAGTATGGTTTCTGTCAGCTTCCAACTCCCCTCGAAGTCAAAATAAACGGAGGGGTGACAACAGGGTCACCCTCTGAAAGGATGGCATTGCCATCACAGGAGGGAGTCTGGTGGGCACAGCTCTGTGCCATTGGAGCACCTTGTTTGCTGTTTCTCTTGCCCTGCCCTTGGTGCAGCTAAGCCATGGTTTTGCAAGCACTGTTGCTAACAGAGGTGCCACTGCTCCACCTTGCTTTTTTCTCCCTAGCAAAAGGGAGTATTGCTCTGACTTATATCTGTGGAAGGGAAAACAGGAGCTGTAACTACTTCAAACTCTCAGAAGTGCACCTGATCATTGACTCACTTGAATTTGACTCTTGGCAAAGATACACTGTAAGACCCTGTTCTGATAAGGCATTTAGTACTGTGGCTCAACACATGGCCACACATCAGATTTATCTGAATATGATATCCGGATAAAAATCAAGAAATCACCAAATAAAAAGCAAAACAATACAAGAGATAGTTCCTATGTCAGATAGATCATTGCTAGTGTGGAATGTGTTTATTACTATGAACACAAATCTTAGTGAAAATCTAGGCATAAAGCCTTTCTGAAAGGTGCAGCCATTCACTATTCTGGAATCAAACTGTTCTCTCCATTCCATTCAGACACCCCATTGAAATTTTTGAGATTAAATGGGCACGAATCTGAGTTTAACATATTGCAGATGTGTATATATGTAAGAACATAGGATGCATTGTACTAAGAAATGCTATTTTACTTACGGTATTTTTTCAGCACTTATGATTACTTGCAATAGTAAAAATGACTATTCCACAAACTTCTCTAAGATCATATGACATAGTAAGCATACTGTCATCTGCTTCATGATTTAACATCTGTGGTTCTTTGTTAAGTCGTAGTCTTTGGCCATCCAGCATGAGATCAACTATAAAAAGTGTCAAACCATTAAATGCATGAAATTAACCAATTCTAAGAGTAAAGGGTTTTAACCAGCTCTGCTGAAGTAGACATAAAATTTCTTCCTTCGGCTGTAGGGGAAACCAGGCAAGCCTCATGTTTAATTTGTTTTAATTTAAAAAAAAAAAAAAAAAGAAAAGACAACACGCCGTTCAGAGATTCAGCCTGCCCTACATGACCAGTTCTATGGGAGTTTGATCCTCAAAACACTGAGCTTGAAGAGTTTCTTGACAGTTGTTCTTCAGCCTCGGAGAGTAGATGAGATGAGCTGCTGTGCCACAGGGCTGGGGCAGCACAGTTAATGGTGTGCCACAGCACACATCCTTCTCTTCTGTGACTCCCATCTAAAAAAAAAAATCTTTCAATGTATCAAGACACGCCCTAACAGATGGTTCAGGTGGAGGAAAAAACATCAGATTTTTTTACCCAAAAGTAAGGAAACATGAGAATGTGCCTGAGAACCTATCTCTTTGTAGTGGTGTGCTGACTTAGAAAACTTGTCATTACTTCCACAAAGTGCCAGAATTTCATGCCATAATGATTAAAATAGTGCTTTCCATAGTCAGTCCACTGAAGGATGTGCAACAATAAGAGATACACCCCACCTTCAGGTGACAGTGAGTGAGCTATATTGATTTCAACCAGATGCACCATAAAATCCTAATCATAAAATTCTGTAACTAAATAGTGGCTTGCCCCTAGCTTTCACAGTGTCAGACTCTGCCCAGTTTGGGGTCACTGTGGCAAGAATGTGCCCAGATTCCTTCCAGCTTTTCTTTGGTTGGGCACCATTTATCTCTTAAAATCAGTCAATTAAGACACATTAAAAGGAGTGCATTACAGAGACTTCAATGTGTTTCGATACAAGGAAAAAAATTTCTGGGGCCTAAAACCAAATTTTCATCTAGGCAAGAATAAATTTCAGTAAAATTGTTACCTCTTTGCCTTTGTCTATACAGAAGCTAGTTTAAGCCTGGGAATAGAATATCAATAAGAATATCAATTTAAGAACAATACATAGAGCAACATATAAAGTCTTCCTCTTATTTGTGTAGGAACAGAATGTGCCCTCCAATCCAATTACATCACTCCACAAGTTAGTGGCTGCTCTGCCTGCATTAGGTCTGCCTGCCCAGTAGCATATAATACACACAGATGCTGGCAAGGTATAAATGTCACTGTACATGATTTGAGAACTTCATTCCATTATATACCAGAATAATAATGTGCAATAATAAATGAAAGTCCTCAGCTCTCTTCTTTGGCTCAATAGGTCTAGCTGAGTCAGAAGAGACTGCATCTCGTTTTTCTAATGTGTGCTTTTGTTAGGTCAATAGACTGTTATAGAGTGGTAATACGAGCTGGGTAATGTGTGCAGGTTCTGGGGCTTTATTGTGTTGCTGCTATGTTAATTAGTATTAGGGACATGATGGATTGGCAACACATGTACTTTCTGAGTCTTAAACCAGCCCTGAGAGTTTAGCACCCCATTAGTTACACATCACAGAAACCCAGGGATGTTTATTCAAAAAAAGTATCACTTACAAGAATGAAGCATTCTAATTCATTCCTGATAGGAGCTGTGGAGCATACCTGCCCCACGTTCAGACTCTGCTGGACCACGATCCAGCCTAGCCTGGGGTCACGCTGAGAATCCAACATCAAAGGTCTCTCCAAAGCACCTCTCACAAGGGAGGGAGTGATGGAGAAGCACCAGCCTGGACAAGAAGGCACTTTGACTTCACAGCTTTTCTGGTGGAAAAGATAGCAGCAGGGAGGTTGGTGAAAGATAGGTAAAATACATTTCTTAGTGAAATTCCTCCACAGAAGACAGGAGAACTGATAGGGCTCTTGCCTTCTGCTGGTTGCAACCACCCTCTCTCACAAAATAATGCTATGATACCAGCAAGAAAGGAACCTCTCCTCTCTGAAAACTGGAGTTGAAAATCGCTTTGAGGGGCAAAGCTCTGAAAGAGCCTAAGCCAATCTCAAAGAGCTAAAAAGAAATGGTAGTAAGAGAGGACAAATACAATTTTTCCATAGCCAGATCCAACACTGTCCTGCTTTGAGCTAGCACAGAACTAGTTTACTTCAGCGTTTTTACTTTTCAGCAGATTGGTATGCAGAAAGGTTCTTGCTTATAACCGAACTTACGGAAACCAAGGCCATTGCTAAATCATGTGGACCACAATAGAGTGCTCTAAGTAGAAGGATTGTGAGTATGTAAAAAAGTTACACCTGTGGGAAGGAGCAGACAGAACAGAGAGTTTGAATCTTGACAACCCACACCTTTGTAATGAATATGATGTACATATAATGGAATACTTTGGGTGACCTTAACCTGGCCATTAAATTGTTCCAATACATATATATCACATTCGATAAAAAGCTGAGGGATCACAAAGGCCAGGCTCTCTTCTTCTTCTGCTGGTGTCCAAGGAGAACTCTGTCTGTTCTGATTTTGTTCACAATGTGTGTGTATCTGAATCCATTTCCCAAATCCAGCTCTTGACTGCTTCTCATCTGCTGTTGAATTCAGTCCAGTCTGGGACTTCCTCAGTGTCTGCACCACAGTATAAGCAAGGACTTGATTGCCATTGGAAGGCTGAATTTTATATTGGTTTTGTATATATTTCATTATTTTATTATTATTATTTTTGCTGTTAATGTTTCCTTAAAGCTGTTTAATGTTGGGGGGAGGGTGTTTGGAGGGGGTTTTGTTGGTTTATTTTTCAGTCCACAAGCTTTGCTGTTTTTCTTTCTTATTTCTTTCAGGGAAGGGAGAGGAATTAATAGAGAGCATCTGTCATTCATGTAGTGGCCAGCCCAACTCTAACCCTTGACAAACAGGCTCATCCTTCCATGTGCCAAATGACATAAAAACCTCAGTTTTGCTCCCTGATGAAGTGCCTCCCTGGACAATTCTTTGAAGTTTCCTGCCATTCAGCAGTGTGGAAGAAGGCCACCTGTCCCACATACTTATTTCAGGGAAGCACTGTGACCTGTACAAGACACCAATCTATTCCCCTTTTTCATGCAAGCTTCCTCTCTCAATACTTGGCAACCTCACAACTCTCCAGAAAAAGAGTGTCTTCCTTGCACGCAGCTTTCTTCTTCATCCCAGTGAACAGAAGCAGTGCTAACAAGTGCTGTTGTCCCCAACTACAAAGCTAAGAGGCAATTTGAGATGTCCAAAAAACAAACCGATTTTACAGGTCTCTGTCAGATCTTACAATACACAGCAGTATCATCACAGCACATCTATCTTTCAGCTGCCAGACCATGCCAGCATCTGAACCTATGTAAATAACACACCCATCACAAGCCAGATGTGCTGGTATGAATGACCAATTTGTTATTGTTACAGAGAAGCCAGATGAGCATGTGGCAAGGCACTTTAGCACTGCACATCTTTTTGTCACCTCTTAGTGCATCAAGCAAGAATGATGGAAATCTGGAGTACAGTGATCACTTCTTACAGTCTGCTCTCAGTCAAAGCCATTTCTGCACACTCAGGCAAGTGATCCTTCAGATCTGTAACATGAGGAGTGCAAGCTTACTAACTTGCATTCTGTATTGAACCTTGCACACTGCAACCGTAAAACCTGACAGCAGCCTCTGAGCAATGCCAAAATACAAGCAGGCAAGCCCAATCATAATCCTTTGCAGGATGCTGTGCTCTGCAGTCATTTCCTGCTTCTCATATGCAGAGGTAACAGGCAGAGCTGAAGAGGTTGAAATGGTCTTTATGGCTTGGCACATCTCTAATAAAGAAATAACCATGATCATATGAAGAAAGGGACCTTTCTGGCATATAAATACTGCAGAAACAGGGAACTCTTGTGGCAGGGAGAACATCTGTTTATTACATTTTCAAGAGTTTTATTTTCAGTTCCTCATGACAAAGAGTCAAAACTTCTCCCAGTGCAAACCATGCTCAATCATAAACACAATACTAACCTTTTAAGGTACCTTGAGCATTATAAAGCAGTGGCTTTATTATAGGGAAGTAACAGAGAAAGGGGATTGTAATTATTGTTATTATTAAGGTGATGATGAAGAAGAAACACAGTTTGAAAATGGGTCACTTTCTGTGGAGAAATTATTTTACTTACAAGTGAGGGGATTTATTTCATGTGGATCTAAATATTTTAATCAGCAAGAAGGAATATTTTGAGAAAAGCTTCTTTTGGTAGAACAGTCTTCACTAGAGTTCTCCACAAAATCCCTACAACGATATTAACCTACTGACATGCATATCTAAGAATGAGTTTTGGTAACATAAACTTTATTCTGTATTGTAATTTAGTGCAGTATCACTACTAGATGAGAAAGAGATTGTGTTAAAAAAATGTTATTATTAATGAAAAGATCAGAAAAGACCACATTCAGCAGTGAAATCCACAAGGAAACTCACTTGAGGCCACATCCAAGGTATTTCTGTCCTTGGTTTAGCCTTCATTTTTTTGTGCACCACTGAAGAGTGTTAACTGGTGAACTCACTTCACTGTAATGCAGTGCTGATTTATTCCCTATACCTGTGATGGGTCTCTGAGTCAGCCAAAGACCTCAGAATGAGGCAAACATGAAGCAAACAGGCATTCAGTAAAATAGAGATCCTACTCAAACTCAGAACAAACCAGAGCAAGTTAGGTCTATGTGGAAAGAGTACTGGTTGGATCTACAGAGGAGGAGATTAATGTGAGACTAGAAAACTGATATGGGATCTTGAGTGCTGGAGACAGGAAATGAGCTTGTCCATAGAAACATTCTCCCAAAACACAGGTGTACTGAGCATTCATACCCAAGGAAGTTCATCAAATCCCTGGAATATGGCAGCAAGGCCAGAGTAGACCACCATGAGTGTTCTCTACTGCCTGTGTCATAAATACAAAGGATGTGAGCCAGGCCAGATCAGACCAAAAATATTAGACCTTAATGCCATCTCTCCCAGCACTAATGATTTGTTAAAGTGCATGACATTAATTGTTTCAATGAGGAGTAAATATCCCAATGAATATGCTCCCCAGTAGTTACAGGAAGGTTATTGGACTGACCAAATCTTTTTAATCTGTTTACCTTTTCTTCCCAGTATCTAGAGTTAAAATAGGTATCATCATGAGAGTGATTGTAATGTGAAATGTGCTCTTTGAACAGAAAGTGGGTCAAAGAGAGGGGTACAAAAAAATGTTGGTGACTCCAACTCCCTGCCTTCTCACAGGGTAATCCCTACAGTTACATCTGGTACAGAGACAGTTAAAAGTACAGCATATAACTAAGTGTCACAGATTTTTCTTACATCTGTGATGGTTTGGGAGTTCTCCCGCCCCCCCACACTTTGTAAAATCACCCAGACTAGACTCAGCTGGCTGGAAGTTAAGGACTGGAGTTATATTTACAGCTTAGCACAATATACAAGCAGATATATACATAATATACAGGAATATTTACAGAAATATACAAGTTAAAGGTAATACAGAAACACAACACCCCTCCCAGAAATCAGAGCCCCCAGGAGGGGCTCCCAACCACCCTTCCACCTTCTCCCCACCCCTCTACCTTAGCCCACAGTTTGCCTTACATGCAAGGTGAGTTTGGAGGATTGGCATGGGGAGTTAGAAGGAAAGTGGTTAGTTAGGTTACTCAGCAGAGAGAAGAAGGCAAGAAGCTAGAGAGACCGAGACTCTCCAAGCCCAAGTGTCTTATCTATGTTTGTCTTCTTGTTCTTATACATCTCAGCAAGCCTATGAGTGAAGTAGACATCACCGTTGTTTTCTTTTCACAGCCTATAATATAATTTTCTCCATTAAAATACTCCAATTAGCCTCAAACCAGCACAACATCCTGTCTCACCAGATGCTGCAATTTATGAGGGGAAAATGGTCACAGGGAGACCAGGCTAGCTCCTAGGTCTTCCTGTCCTGACAGCTTTAGCCCAGTCACGTAACCACTTGTCTTCCACTGAAAATTTCTCACTCCCCTCCTAGTTCGTAGTACCAGGACTTGTGGCATCCACAGAATACGCTGAATCTTACACTCCTAACTGTATCTGAACAGATGTTAGACAATACAACTGCATTTGCTCCTCTGTACCCAAATATCATTTGGCATGATATTTAAACTGAAGCATTTAAACGGAACTATCTAATGTCAGAAGATCACACCCAACACTAGCAATGCCTAAACTGGATTTCTGAAACTTGCATTAATACATATATGTTTTTAAACACAAACTCTAATATAGGCACATGGTGAGACCTACTCAGAAATAACTTGCAGAGAGGTAGGCTTTCTTAAGCAGGTGATTTGCCTACGTGTAGTAAAGAAGATAGAAAAAGGAGGAAATATCCTACCAGGAAATCAAACCCATGCTACCTGTCTATCACTTCAAAGTAAAAACCTTAGCATATGCCAAATAGCAGTGTGATCCAGATACTTTAAAAGCACAGAGGGTGAATTTCCAGCTCTTTGACAGGACTGCATCACAGGCAGAGTATAACACCACACAAAGATATAGATACCCTAGAAAAATTTTAACTCTGCCGGACACACTAGGCATTCACACGCTTTGTTTCAAGACTGAAATATTTGTCATTTAGGAATGTGAAATAAACTAATTTATCTGGTGTTAGCTTCACTTTACAGACAGAATTACAGCTCATCTGCTGATAAAGCTCACTGAAATATGCTAGTATGGGCTATGACAGAATCACAGAACGTTGGAAAGGACCTCAATAGGTCACCTAGTCCACCCCCTGCCAGAGCAGGATCGCCTAGAGTAGGTTACACAGGAAGATTCGAGACAAAGCATATCAAAACCTCAAGACAGAGTTAAATGGCAAAAAGGCTTACCTCTTCATAGTGAAAAACAGCTAGTGCTAGCAATCCAGTGTAAGAGGACCTCAATTAAAAGGGTATATGCATCACCCACATGTATCAGAGTCTGCTGAAATTGCCAGACACCTCTGGACTGATCAGACACCGGTTAACTTTCCGCCACTGTTACTGTTCTACTGCGCAGTGGCAAAAAAAGATTTGGCAATCTACACTGTATAAGCTGAGAAAAAGAATAAGCATCTTCAAGGATAAGAGAGAAATGCAATATCAAGAGACTTGAAACCCTGAGATATGTGCTGGGTATATGGCTTCCTGAAGTATTTCTCCTCTGTTTTATTGGGCCTCTTTACACAGTCACACAGGATAAATGAAATACTTTTGACATCTTCAACTTTTTGTGGGAGTTCAAAATGAGGTTATACGCGTTCGTGCATATGCATGCAAGGTGTATACATGTGCCAGTAGACACTGCCACATCTTTTGTTTGTTTCTGATTTTCTCCCACTAGATGGAGTTTAGTGACTTTGGTAGGTCCTGCTTCAACCGTCTTTCTGGTGGTGTGGGTGTGTGCGTGCATGACAATGATAATACAATTGCATCTTATGATGAGTTATTTGTTCTGTGTGTGGTGAGACACATGTGTCAAGTATGGCCCCATGTTCTTGAGAAGGCTATGTATAAGTATGTATTTGAAGATCTGTTGAAAAGCTGCCGTTGGATTTTGAGGATACGTATCTGGAAAGCCTAGCAAGCAGCAACTAACGTCAAAAAAAAAATTACATTAGAAAATAAGAAATATGCAGCTTGTTTCTTGAGGAACTTAAATCACTATATGGAGTGGAACCACATTGTAACAGTATGGGTCTCCTGAGAAATTTTGCACCGCCTCCATGAAGAAACCGCCAGTAGCTCCAGCCAACAGGTAATATTGATCCTCATGCAGAATCCTCATGGGGCTGCATAGTTCAGATTTGTGGTTTGATTTGCTACATCTCATCAATGAAAAAGAACCAAATCAAAGACCTTGCTTTATTCATATCTCCACTCTTTTTTTACCAATGGAAACAGTGCAAACCGTGGCCCCGTACTCCGGAATGACAATCTTACCCTGATTCAGACTTGCTTTGGCCTTTGGCTTGCTTTTTGCCCCTCCTCCTCCTTCTCCTCCTCCTCCTCTTTCTCCTCCCTCTCCTTCACCTCCACCTTCTCATTCTCTTTCTGGTTTTTATTCCTCATCATCATCATAGCTCCTATTGTTGATGTTCAGCAAGTTTACCGCAGTATAGTAGTACAAACTTTTAAAGCTGATCTTGATTGATGATTTCCTTGTAATGCTTGAAATGCAGTAGTACATGATAGTATCTTTCTCAGCTTTAACCTGTTGAAATGGCCTCCTTGACAACCTTTTAAATAGTTCCAGCCACACAGGTTACATTAGCTTATAAAGGAATTGCAGTACAGTTAAACAAGAAGGAAGGAAACAGCAGTGCTACAAGAAAGGTTTTAGCACAAGACTTGTTTTTTGAGTACAGCAAAAAGGCAAGCCCTATGTCACTTTTGTACAAGCAGCACATCTAATTGAATTCCTGTTGAATAAGCTGGCCAGCTTCTTTTGGGCAGGGACACTGCACAGGGGACACAGCTAATTTTAAGCACCTCTATTGCTCAGAGAAGTGTCTTTCTCTGGTGAGGTAGCTTCTGGATAAAACCTAGGGCACAGATACGAACTACATTCAGGCATGACAGGAAAACCCAAACCACATTTTTCCCACCATATCGTTATTCCCAAAGAATAATACAGGATAAATCACTCCCAGTACAAACAACAGGAAACTTTATCCTGTATTTGTACTTCAGTTATATAATCTAAGGGTCTTTTGGTGTTGCTACCCTGGAGCAGCACAGCTTGTTTTATGTACTGCCTGAAGACATACTGCTCTTTTGACAGAGGACCCATATATTCAATTATTGTAATACATTTTATATTGGTTCATGCAGTAAATCTAGCCAGCAACAAAACTGGGAGCAACACTTGGCAGCTCAGTGTTACGGAGTACTTTTTCCAGTTCACTGCACCATCCATTCTCAAGCAGCAGAAGCTGATACTGCTGTTCTTCTTCATTGATTTCCAGAGTGTGTTGCAGGAGCCATTTATTTTCTTCCCTGTGTACTGGTGAACACAAGACAGCTACCCCATAAATGCTGGCACCCAGGAGGAGAAGTGAGTTTTCTGTGCACTGCCTGCATCGATGTTTCCTTGAGATTCTGCAAAGCAGCCGTTGCCTCACATACAGGATGTTTTCGTGCATGTTCACCACGCCTCTTTGTGTAGGTGCAGTGATTACTTGGCAGTGGTTGCTGCCCTGACAAGGCAGCACTTGCAGGAGTGAAGCTCAGCCATGAAGATACACTGGTGCTGACCTCCTGGAAACATCTGCCTCCCTTAGCAAAACTGCTGGTCTAGTAACCAGAGCTTCAAAGATGTGTCTGGCTTAACTTTCCCATCACACAGTGGAAGCTCAGTGCTGCCTGTGAAAGGGCAGTGACTACTGATAATCCTCAGCCTTCGGTTTTGCCAAAACAGAGCAAGGGAGAGGGAGTTCTGGTGACCCTTACTCTGCCACTCTGCTTTTCACCACTCTGAGCTGACTTGCAAAGCAGACCCTAAATTCTTCCCTGGCAGACCTGCTAGGGCCATGTAGAATCAGGGAAGAAGCAACACATCCCACTTCTTTGTAACGTCATCTAACATCACTCAGATGTGACATCACCCAGCAAAAGCGCAGAGGCAGATGGGTAGTGCTCGGTGGAGGGGGACACTAGGTGGGGTTGTCAGCTAAAGCAAAGGAGGCCAAAGAGAGAAGGTCCAGGGTCAAAGTTGCATTCCCTCTGGTTCCAATCTCAAATGAAACATCACTCTTTGTGTCTTACAGATCCAATCAATATTTGGCTGAAACGCTAGCAGACTGCCTTATTTTATGTGAAGACAAGGCCATGCCTTTGATGCCCAGATCAAGTTGTAAAAAACAGCATTTACTTTAGATATGTGTCCCAATAATATATGTTACAGACATTTGTGACTGACTCCTCCCTCTATAAGCTCAGGGATGGATTTAAAGACAGTTGCAATTCCAGACATTTGGAAAGGAAAAATATAACCCATTTCCCAAGGATGTCTCAAGTATCCTGTACATACAGTTCACATTTTCACCCAAACTTGTACTTCATCAATTTAGGGAGGATTGGGAAGCCCTGGGATGAAAAACTAGAGTTACAAACAATTTCTTCAGCATCAGTGACTTTTTTGGGGTGCAAGTGAAACAAAAAAGTAATCGAAGTTCCCTTGGGGAGTAATATTAATTGGTGAATTAAAATTAAAACCAGGCCATAATAGCTGGGCTTTCAGGCCTCAGAAACTGTGTAAAAAAAAAATAAAATAAAATGGAGGACAGATGGTGCAAAGGAAGTGAGGAGTCAGTGTACAGCCACCATGAACAGGACAGCTGTGGTTGTATTTCCTCTGACCACGCCCAGAACCACAGTTTTTTCTCCTATTGCCAGACCAACGGGACAACAGAAAAAGTGAAAATCTGTTAAAACAGCAGTCATGGCCAAATTGGGAACTATGTGAATGCCAGAAAATAATTTAAAAAGCAGGATATTAGCTTGTGTTTTCAGATGTTAAATATATACCAATCACTCAGGGAATTAGTCATAGTGTTCCAGATCCATACATCACACAAGGCTACTAAATTCTCACACAGACAACTTTCCAGAGGAGAAGGAGGGAATGAGCACAGCTGGGCAGTGAGAACAGCTCCTTTCACCTCCTGACTCCTATTGTAGATCACTCTGTTCCCCTTTCAAGGCAAAAGCAACACAGATACAGACTCTGATAGTGCAGGCTGGAGACTCAGAAAGTGCTACTCCCAGAAGCCATTGAAGGTCAAAACTGATATCTTCCTCACTCCTACTTGTTTCAGAGTTTTTCAAACCACTCCTAAATCCAGTCCAGACCCTGCTTGTTCACAGTGATTGATGCTTGTTCTGTGTTCACTCAGCACAGGTGAGATTAGCAGAAGAAGGAATGTGGGGGTAAGAGGAACCAATCACCTCCTCCCTTTGGACCCTCAGAAATATATTATCACCTTTGGAGTGCTCTACTTTCAACAAAAATTTTTTAAAATAACTTTACTTCTCCACCTGGCTTATGAATTATTTGGTAAAGGATCTTAAAAGAAGCAAAATACATGCAGATGAATGCACACTTAGGAAAAAAAAAATCAGAGGAATAAACAAGGAAGAAAATTTGCAACTTACACATAGCTGTCTATAATTGTACAAGTGATTAAGCCAGTTTAGTTTAAAATGTAATAACTGGCTGTGAGTTTGGCCAAATCTATAAGGCATGTTAAAGTTTCCTGGAAAGGGTTTTGTCATAAGTAAAGACTCATGTAGAACAACTTTCTGTAGCTTAGGAACTGTTTTTGAGAAGGGGCTGCTTTTTAATATATATAATATGTAGCTGTGCCAGACATTGAGCACTGCTCTTATTTTATTGGGGAACAAGACAGGTTTCAAAGTGAGAACCCACTGATTATCTGCTCCCAGGGAAGATGCTAGTTATGCTATATTAACAGTTTGGAGCAACCTCCAGAGGAAAGAGCGGTCAAATTTCACCATGTGCAACAATGCAGGGAAGTATCTTCTTCCATTTTTAACTACAAGTGCCCTCACAATCACACTGCTATCGTGTTATTCATTCCCACACTGCCTTGCTCCTGTGGCAGGGACTTACTTCTAAGAGGGCTGCAGCTCCTAAAATCAGATGTGTACTACTAGAAGTGCCAGTGTGCTCATCTTCCCTGGAAAGACCAAGAGGATATCAGCTTTTCCTGAGACTGTAGACCTCCCTGCCTAAGCCACAGAAGCAAGGCCACAAGGGCTTAGAACAGAATTTCTCATGTCTTAAGTTCTACTTTCTCGCTTTTGCTCAGCATTTTCCTGCCTCATGTATTCTCAGCCTTTAGGGCAAACAAGGACAATTGGTACAATTTTATAACAATCTTTCTGGTTTCATCTGGGTATCAGAGAGAAGAAAGTGTGAAGTCTGTAGGGTCAGAAACATGGCAGTTGGAAAGAACGCAAGTAGCATTTTCCTTAGATCTCACAACTTTTAGCCATTGTATGACAGTGACCAAGCCAGAATTATCTCAAGGTTAAACTGACCCTAGTTTGCTAAGGGAACTCTTGCTGAAGGCAGGCATTGTTCAGCTATTGAAAAGGTATACTCTCTTTCTTTGGGAGAGAAAACATTATAAACAAAATCTTATACTAAATGCTCTGGTAAATACTGTGCTCTGCTCTCACATTTATAGAACATTTTGTAAAGAAAGTTTAGGTAATAACCATGAAATCCCTGTTGCAGTTATGTTTTTCTCATGGAGAGGGAAAAACAGACAACTGAACTTTAAACTGGCTATTTTATCTTCCTCAAATTAGTGGACAGAGCAAGAATGTGACCTCACAAATTTCTTGCTATCCATCTCCCAGTTTAATCTTCTGTACAGCTTGTGAAGATAAAACACAGCAAATCACATTCCCAAAGATGATGTAAATATTTTCTTTCTGTTGCAGTTTCAGAAGAGTCTGCTCTCCATCAGCAGAACTCCCTGAAGTACATCTCCCTCTGCAGGTGCCAGATTTTTACTGTGCATGCGATGATCTTATCCACCCACTACAGGTAGTACTCTAAGAACTTGGTCGCCCATGTAAGGTCAGGATTCATCCTGTATATAGCCATGCTTGACATACAATTGTGGCTACATTTCTCAGGCACTGCTGCTGTGGCAGAAATTAACAGAATTAGCTCCTAGTGAGGGGTGCAACTCTCAGCCAAGATTCCCGCTGTATCACACATGCAATAGCCTGCGGGGAGTTGCTGAGTCATGAACCCAATCTGTCTGTGACAATGCAGAATGTTGCAGGGAGCACGTTAGTGAAACACCATTGAGAGTGAAAAGGCTTGTCTTTGTTATCTTCCAGTGGCAGAGTAGTGCAAGAATGTTAAAATACTCTATTAAGTTGGTTGTTATAAGGAAGGGAAAAGAATGATGCTTCAGAGTTATACATCCACTAAAATTGAAGTTTGGATAGTACACATTCAGAAATAATTTTATTTTCCAATAATGACAATATGCAATACCATGTAAGAAATGAAATTGAAGAGTTGATCTTATTCTTCAAATACAGGATAGCTTCAATATTAAAATTAACATATAAATTTAGCATCAATCTTATTTCCTCACTCCTGTCTGCTGAGTAAATGCACATAAAGAATGAATCACTGAAACAGTATACTGGGAGAAACAAAGTCATTTTTCAGAGATGTCAGCACAAATGTGAAGTGATCCTGTTCACCAAGCACCCAGCAAATGTTGCAGAGGTGCCCTTTGGGCCCAAGAGAGTAAGTCAAGGACCCCCAGGTGAAGCAGCACAACCCTCAGCAAAGGCAAAGCAGGAGTGAGTTTGGGGTAGGACATCTCCATTGCACTGTGAGTACATCACACCCCCACACACTCCACACACCCCCGGTAGAATGTGGCCATCAACTTAGGGCTTTCCACAGCATTCCTCTAAGGGAGAAATTATTTTTGCTATTGTTCACCATTGGACTTACCCACCTTTTTACAGCTAGTTAATGAGCAAGGATTAAGCAGCATGCCTCAAGAACAGCATACAGAATGCATTGCACAGATCTCTGTGGTCTCTGGTGGGCCTGCATCACTAATGATGGCAAGAGCTATGGATAGAGAGAGCTTCCCATGGCATTGCCCATTGGTATTGTGCACACCGACAAAGAGTTGACAGTGAAATTACCTGCTTAACAGAAGAAAACACAGCCCAAGGCACCTCAGAGAGGTACTTGGGAAGGTGCTTATCCAGGGGCAGGAATTGTACAGAGGGCAAGAGACCAAGATACCAACAGAAAAAAAAAAAAAAAAAACAACCAAACCAACCACCCCACCAACTTCCTTTCTGGGCTTCAGCAGAGATCTCGGCAGGCTCAAGCCATCCTTGCTGATTCTTACAGTAGTTTGTTCCTCTGGGGATTTTTGAATATCATACCTCTTTTACCCCTCGTCACCCAGGTGTCTTCCACAGCAGACATTATTTTTCAGTCCGACATGGAAACACCTTTTCTTACCAGAAGGTGGAGCGGGAAATACCACTCTTGACCACAAGATGGGGCTGTAAAACTCAGGGTTTGGCTGTGGTACACGCTGAGCTTCCCCCGGATCCCGGGAAAAAGGAAGCGGAGCGGCGCCGTGCGCTTCGCGGGCTCTGCGCACAGCGCTGGGGCTGCTGCTGCTGCTGCTGCCAGCTGCGGCGACACAGCCGTCACCGTCCGCGGCAAAAGGGCAGCCTATACTAACTCTGGGGTGGCTGCTAAGGGCCCTGGGTACCTGCAGAAGTGGAGCTCTCCCACCTCTTTCTTTCTGCGAGGGTGAAAGTGGGAGAGTCACCTCCTGCCAGCACAGCGAGGTCTCAACGCTTCGTGGATGGAAAGAGGTCCTGCCAACATGTCCAGGGACCCTTGCTGTGTGATAGCTAGAAGTTAAAAATTGTATTTCCCAATAGTTACAGGCTGGAAAATACAGCTGGGTAAATAAAGCAATTTCACAAAGATACTGTGCAATCCAATCCTTTTTAAAGAAAAAATACTAACTTTCTGGAGAGCCAAAATATTGTGTGGACAAACAACAACCATTGTTCAACATCAAAATTTACATTTTTGATTTTGAACACATTTATGGGTTTTTGTTTTGTTTGTTTTAGTTGTGAATTAAGTCCAAAGATATTTTATGTCACTGGACAACAACCAACATAACTTAATAGTTTTCCAGAAAACACTTTATCATTAAAAAACCAGACCACCATTTTTCACAAGTTTTTAGAGTAATAATAGTTTGCTCTACCACAGCCAAGGTCACCTCTCCCTGAAAGGTGTGTCCCAGTTCCAAGATGACAAAATTCTGTTTTCTGAAAACCCGAAACTGTGTAAGGTCACTAAGCTGTTGCAGGTGCCACTATTTGGTCTTTCTGATGGAGATTATTTGCCCTCTGTAGAAAAAACAAAACAAAACAAAATTTCATTCAATGTACAGGGACACCTACAAAAATATTTTTGCTGGAGAGAAATCTGCTTGGTGTGTGAGCTCAAAACCAGAGCTCCTGCAACTATCTGCTCTGATCCAGCCGTTGACACTTGCTCCGTGATTTCAAAAACTCAGCATTTCCCTACCTCATCCCTTTCTGTGTCCAAGATTGAACCTATTTTATCTATTATTTTTCTCTCTGCAGTGGCTGGACGATTGCCATATAAGTGCAGGCAAGTCTGTCAGTACAAAACTGTAACTCTGTGTTTATGATAATTCCAGATGTTTTCACATGTATACTTCCATAAGGGAAGCTACTTACTTTCTTTCCTCCCTTTCCCTGCCTTTATGTCCTTACTCTGTAGCTTTACCAACAATTTTCCTTTCTGAACAAAACAGAAAATTGTGCAAGAAAATGTATCTTTCTATTCATTTATCCCCTAAGGAAAATAATAATTATAATATTCTCCTTCTTGTTGTGCATGTTTAATACCCTTATAAAATGCAAGATTCACTGGGTACACAAGCCTTACAAAATATGAAATGCCAGTTGAGAACACAGGCATTCCTATCAGCACAAGATAACACACCTGATATATATTACAGTTTTAAAGTCAAGCTGCTTTAAAGTCAAGTCCAACTTCAGGGCAACCTCAACTGGTTTTGAGGTGTGGGACTAATCCACACACCTGAAAGGCCTTACAGCCATTTCAGAGGTGTCTTTTGGAAAAGCCAACTCTCCAGCAGAGGAGTCAGTTGTGAATGGTTGAAAAAACGGCACTAATTCCTTAACAAACTACTAAGTGGACAATTAACTTAGTGGCATTCTTCATCAAAAGCAATTCCTAATGTTACTTTGACACATAGTGTAATAAATGCATGCAAACATGCAATAAATTGTTTAAACTATTACTTTTCTAGATTTAGGGAAGTTGCCATTGGCTAAACATTATTTCAAAGAAATGCTTGCTATTACATCCTTTTCCCTGCTTCTACAGTACAGGAAAAAAAGATGTTTCTGAAGCATCAGGAGAGCCATGCCTGTACCAAGCTGTTTAACTCAGCCAAGCCTGAAAGTGTCTGAAGTGCATACTCAAGAGACCTTCTTGAGCATGTACTGCAATGATGACAAGATTTGCCTAATCTGAATTGCAAGCTACAAGGCAGAGAAGCAGACTTGGAGAGAGAGGCTTCCCTTGACAAAAGCTGCTGGAGCTGGACCTTTGAACTGAGGCCTAATCAGCTCTCCATCTTCAGAAATGTTATTTGCCCAGTATAAATGACATAAACCAAGATCATTATCTTAGTTTATTCTAGAGTCCTTAGCATGCTACATTAACCTGACAATGCTTAATCTGATGTTCATTTCACAATACACTTCATGCAATTCACAGCTGTCATTGGTTTTACACTGACATTACACATTTTGACCTAACAATTGGAAAAAAAATAACTCTCAATATTGTTTCTCTGAAAAGCGTCCAAGCTCAAACAGCACAGAAGAAGCTCATGCTAGATTCATGTGCATATTTTTTTTCTGCCTTTTCTTTCACTGCAAAGATGATCACTGGTTTAAGATTGTAAGGTCCTTGTTTTAGTCCATTTGCAATTGAACTGCGTTTTTGTTTTTGTTTTTTTAATTTCTTATGTCCTGAGGAGTTCTCTCTTATAAAACAGCATTCAAGTATTCTAGTTTAGCATCCCCATTTTTTCTGAGTTAAGGAACAAAGTAGACCTTGGGCTTGTGTTTCCATTACGAGTCTTCCAGAGTCCCATAACTGTTAGCCATAAAGTCTTCCTTTGTAACACATGCTCAGCACTAAAGCCAGAGTATTGCTATTTGGCGTTATCCAGTGAAGTGCAAGGAATTAAATAAGTTATGTCTTTATTGCTATAGTACAATACCAAGCAAAGTCACTCTTTAATACAGTTGCAAGAGTTTCTTAGCATGTCCCTCCTCTTAGGGCCCAGTAGTTCAGCTGCACTCCAAGGAACAGGTATCATGTGTTGAATGTCAGTCTAAGATGATGTGTTGAGTATTCTTGAGTCTGATGAATCAGACCTTTCATCGTACTCATCTTCCGTGTAAATTGTTTGCTTAGACACAATAGGGCACCCATCATCAGGGATTGAGATTCTAGGGTCTTCTGAGGAGCGCGAAGGAAGCACAGGTGAGCTTCGGAAAACACTGGTTGAGTTGGCAGAGAAAGGACTGACATACTGAGACCGCAGCTGGTACTGCTGCTGCAGCGTCATGGTATTCCAAAGGGTGACATCATTGGGCAAGAAGGGGCTGGACTGATTTCTTGCCAAAGTGTTCCTCAGCATTAGTGGGTAGCGTGGTGGCTGAGGGAAAGGGTGCTGCAAAGGCACAGCCAGAGGATTTGGGACAACATTACTGGAATCAGCAGAAAATCTCAGTGTGTCAGGAACTCTAAATGCTGAGCCCACAGACCACTTGGAAGAGGAAATAGGGTATGAACTCAGTGTGTGTTCAAAAATGTGCCCATTGGAAGGTAAAACAAGACCATCAGATTCTGCAGAAGTTCTCTCCCCACTCACCACCGAAGATCGACTGGACAGAAGAACCTCTACAGCACTCACCAAATCACCACCGCACCCCTTCAGGATCAGCTCCAGCACAGTTGGCTTTTGGTTAGGGAAGATCTTTTTTAAGACTTCAAGTGGAGGTCTGTTGGCTTTCAAACTGAAAGGTAAAGAAACTGTCCCAGAAGGACCTTCTATCAGAAGGTGGTTCTGCTCTGGGTGGTACTTGGGGCTGTCTGGACGGGTCTCTGTGTTTCCACCATTTTTCTGAACAGCATAACCAACCTCATCTACTGAAACAATTTCGGGGCTTTCAGGGGTGAAACAATTTTTGGCTTTAGTTATGTCTGGGGAATTCCTTTGGTCTGTGTCTTTGTCACTGTAGGTCTCAGCATTGTCTGCTCCACTGGCATCACCCATTCGTTCCTCGTTTATGTCTGCAAAGAGAAGGCATAGAAATTAATGAAACTCTGAGGCCAAAAGTCTTTAGAGACATTCGAGGACACAGTCTTCTTGAAGTGAATAGAGCAGGATCCTAGGGGAGAAAGAAAAACAAACAAACAAAAAACTATATAAACATTTTTCATAGAGACCCTGCTGAAGTTAAGGTCCCTTTACAATGTCTCATGAGAACAAACCAGCAAAAGATTGATGTGATGTGGTCTAAACCTTTTATGTGCTGCCTTATAGATATCTGTCTCATTCTCCCATGTACAAGAAAAGCAGTCATTGTTTCTCTGCTGTATCAAATATGCTGCATACAGGACAGAAACACAGCACCCAAGTGCAAGCTGTTTCAGAGGAATTTCAGAATTTTCACATTATAATTCCTCACTAGCACTCTCTCACTGATTATCTCATTTGAGCTCAGGCTGAAGATATCCAGAGGGCACTTGCAAGACCAAAATTCTTTCTCCAAGCCCAATGGTGTTGGTGGAAATACTCCACCATAACTACTGTCTGAAGCTTAAAAGAGTCTTCAAATAAATCAGTGTATTCTAGTTCTGGTTCTACAGAAAATGGCTCCTTCCCCATCAAGAATCACAGGCTTTTCATCCAAACCCTGGAGCACAGCTGATCCCTTGAGCCATTAGAGCACCAAATCTGGACTTTTAGAAGGCATGTAGTCCAACCTCCTCTTCAAGGCAGGAGAAACCTAAAATATACAGCAGGTTGCTCATATTTCTGCTCAGTTGAATTTTAAATTATTCCAAGGGCGGGGACTCAACAATCTCTCTTGGCACTTGTTTCAGGTACTTTGTTTTTCATGTTATAGACTAAGAAGGGAAAGAGCTGACTACAGGTCTGAAATCGCAGAATGCATTAGGTTGGACAGGGTCCTCAAAGGCTATCTTGTCCAACTCCCCTGCAGTGAGCAGGGACTTCATCAACTAGATCAGGTTGCTCAGGGCCCCACAAAATTTGTCCTTGCATGTCTCCAAGGATGTGGTGTCAACCACACCTTTGGGCCTGCCTCACTATTTTGTCATTCTCATTGTAAAGAACTTCCTCCTTAAATCTAATCTAAATCTGCCCTGCTCCAGTTTAAAGCCATTGCTCCTTGTCCTGTCGCTACATGTCCTTCTAAACAGTTCTTCCCCAACCTTCTTGTAGTCATGCTTCAGATGTTGAAATGAAGCTATAAGGTTTCCCTGGAGCCTTCTGTTCTCCATGCTGAATGCCCCCTACTCTTTCAGCCTGTCCTCATAGGAGACGTGGTCCCTCCCTCTGATCATCTTCATGGTCCTCCTCTGGACCTGCTTCTTCTTGTGTTTGGAGCCCAAGAGCTAGACACAGTACTTCAGGCTAGGTCTCACCAGAGTAATGTGGCAGAAGCATCTCTCTCAATCTGCTGCCTGCGCATCTTTGGATGCAGCCAAAGATGTAATTGACCTTCTGTTCTGCAAGTGTGCATTGATTCATGTCCACCAGAACCCCCAAGTCCTTTTCTGCAGGGCTGCTCTCAATCTCATCACCCCTCAGGCTCTATTTGTGCTTGGGATTGCCCTGACCTAGGTGTACAATCTTACGCTTTGCCTTACTGAACCTCATGAGATTCTCCTCCGTACACTTTTCTAGCCTGTCTAGGTTCCTCTAGATGGCATCCCAAATATTGCACTGACCACACTGTTTCCAGATGGACATCCAAAAATCTGTAGTCACTTTGGTAATGTCTAGCTAGAGTACAGAAACTTTTGAAGACTGCTTGTCAGAAAGAAGAGAAAGAGAAGAATAGTTGATTGCTTTCACAGTTTATGAAGGAGGGGTACAATATACTTGCTTGAGATTCTTTACATTTGTTTCTCAAGAGCACCGTTCTGCTGGCCTTCATCAAGGATGATCTCCCTAGGAAGCATCAGTGCCTGGGAAAAGGGTCCTTTGTCCAGGATGTGGGCAATAAAGCCTGCTTTAACTGCACGGGGCAGTGCTTTTAAATATGTGTTAAACACTATCTGTAGAAGCCAGTGCAGTTCTTTGCTTGATTTCCCAAGTCCCTAGTGATCAGTGCAACTAGATAAAGCAGCTGTAAGTATAAAGCAAAGGTTCCCAAAGCATGCTGATGATCATCGCTGTCCAGTCAATATGGAACAAGTGAAAGCATTCAAGCACTTCAGCCTCATGACTTGTCACAGAGAGTCCTGCCTCACTTTTGCCGCAGAAAAAGGTGTAGCATTGCCCCATGGAGTGTTGAACAGATCAGCTGAAAACAAAATCTATTAGTGCAACTGACCCACCTTGAGAAAAGAGTCAGGGTCTGACCAAGTGAATGAAAAGCAACCATGCCTATGAGAAAACAATCTTTAAATAAATACAAGATCCTGGCATAGCACAGCCTGACAGCATAGTAAAGATACATTATCCTCATGAGGATGACTGTGACAGGCAGAAGTGACAGGTCATCCTACAGAGCTGTAAGATGCTGCTGGTTTGGCCTCTGGAAGATGAGCATGGGAGTGGAGTTGAGGTTATACAGATTCTCTTAGGAAGATCTCACATTTCTTTAGCAGGACAACCTGTTTGGGGTACCCATTTTTATATCAGCTATGCTCTCTGTCCAGTGCAATAACTCTTCATATAGGCGTATTATGTGTGCTCTTCTTTGTAAACCCATCTCATCAGTCTTGCCTTAGAAGCCAAAAGAGAATTAAGTCTTTTACTGGTAGCAAACTGTCAATGTGTGTCGTTTGTGGAGGTGGTAAGACTTCAACATAGCTCATCCATTATTTGGAAAAAAAGCAAGGCTCGCAGAGTCTTTCCCTCCTAATCCCTTCACATGTTCATAATTATGGATTTAAGAGGGGATGTTGAAAATAATTCACCTCTGAGTGAATGGGCCATTTGACATCAAAGGCTTGTGGTGGGCTGTTTGGCAACAGCTAATTACATCTGTCCCTGTCTTGCCAGAGTTAGAGAGACATGTAAAGGAGATGATAGTCCTACATTCCACATAAGCAGATTGCACCACAGTACCAAATGTGCTACATACGAGTAAAGCTTATTTCCCAATATATCTTCATGGGCTAATAACAAGTAGCACTGGGGAGCACATATATGCTAAACAAAAAAACAAACAAACAAACCATATTAGATCTCCCTCATGTTCCCTGATCCTTACAGGTTATTATTTTCAAGCTGTTTCAGGTTTGTTTTCTTTTCAGTACCTTTAAAAGTACCTCTTAAGGATTGGCTAATTTTTTTCTTCAAATTCTGAAAACTTGTTCACTAAAGTTTGCATTTTTATCATCAGAAGATTACACCAATCACGATTCTCAGCCTTCCACAGGGACAACACAGATCATAGTGTTGCATCTCACCAGACCGTTAGCCTTAGAGTCTGACCCACAAAATGAGAGTTCAGTCATTTAAAGCAAATGCTCCGATTAACACAAGGAGGATTATCCTCTGTGATTTTTTTTCCCCTGCCCTTCCTCTGCTTTTTTGAGAACGGTTTTCACCAGCAATGCCATGACAGGTATTTTTTCTCCCGGCCCAGCTGTCTCCAGTCTGATGCTCCCTGTGGGTCGAGCAGCCCAGCACTGCCTGCTCACCTGGCCAGCTCCTCATGGTTCCGTGTCCGGCAAGCGGTATATCGACTGCGCTTTTTCCTCATGACTTCCCCACTGAACACGACTTCCCCACTGTGTTCAGTGCGCAGAGAGCCAAGCGGAAAGCTGAGGGGACTGACCACACCTCTGCACAGGAATCGCCCAGATTAGCTGTTTCGTTTTGTTTAAAACGGGCACAATACAGCACTCGTTAAATAAACGAAGAATTGGGGAGATAAATTGTAAATGTGCTTATGTGGGAACGGAACTGTAGGAATATTGCACACGTATTAACCTCAAATACCTGTCTTTTTTGGCACAAAAAAAAAAAAAAATAATTCAGAATATACAACCCGCTGCTCTTATCCAAAGATTTTTGTACCACTCATAAGAGTCACATGAGGATGTTCTATCTAGTCTTTAAGAAAGAAATCTCACCCTCAGACTTTTTTTATGATTGTGGGATTTGGGTCTTGTGTTTTAGTTCGGTTGTGGTTGTTGTTGCTTTTCTCCCCCGTATGCCTTCTATTCCAAATTGCTTGCATTCGGATATTCACTTTGCCAGCCTTAGGGAAACGAGGGAAATTGGTTTCTTATCAATACAAACAACAGGGAGTAATCGCCAAGTAACAAGTATGCAGACTCAGAGGTACAATGCATACACGGATTCACACTAAGCACAGTACGTCGAAAGAAACTTGCAATGCATTCACGGTAAAATCTACATGCACAAAGCTGCTACGAATTTGGACCAATGTACATCTGAATTTTTCCTTACCTATTTATATGTTTAGGATCAGGAGTCAAATATTTGAAAGCCGCCAAACCAAATAAAATGGGTGAAAGAAATAAGCTATTCTTCTCAAGTTAATAACTTGTCTGGAAAACTTGTTCTAATACTTTGGAATCAAATCTTCTTCCTTGATATTCCCACTGATGACTCTCTGCTAAAACAGCTTGCACTTTGATGATTCGGACAGCACCCACTGCAACACAGATTTTCTTAGATCCTAAAAACATCTGCTACTTTTTCTACTTTTAGAACAGACTTAGACCAAGACTAGAACAAAGCCACACGAACCTAAGGTCATATACAACTTACAGGGTTGGAGGGGTTTGAGGTTGGTTTGTTTGTTGTTTTGTGCTTGGTCCTGTTGTTGTTTTGTTTTTTATTTATCTGAAGTTTTTTTCTGTTTGGTTGCTCATTTGGGTTTTTTTTTATTATTTTCTCTCTAGACTTTCTTTCATGTTTTCAAAGTCTAATGTTCTTGGTAGAAGGCTAGCCACTGTTCCCCAACTAATACAGACTACTGCAACGCATTAAGAAACTGGCTCCGGAAGACTCAGTATAACACTATATTAATTGTGTACAAACCTCAATAACTTTACTAAGACAGAGAAACGTAACACGAGCTCGCATGGGAGATGAAAGCTCATGAGCAGAGTATCAGAAGGAGGAATTGTTCCGGGTTAGCACGGGTAGATGCAACAGGGAAAGTTTTTAAGTGCTATATTTGCACAGAAGAGAACTTTGCAACTGTCCCTCTGAAATGACCAGTTCTGGCAAGAACACAAAGACAAATCCGATTTTACATCATACACCGGGCGAAACCTTCTCTATAATGAGAAGAGAAAAAAACGAAACAAACAAACAAACAAACAACAACCAAAAAAAAAAACCCAAACAACCACAAAACCACAAACTTCCAAGAGATCAACGTCCTGGAAGGGTTAGAAACGTGACAGACTCGGAGAGCAAATAATTACATTCTCTCACTGCAGTTTTAAAGAGGGTAGAGGGGAGAGAGGAAAGAGACAAAGCACTGCCTTTGGAACACTCGGGATGGCTGGAAATTAACAGGTTATCTGGTTAAACAGTGTCTGATGGCAAGTGACAGACGGACCCAAAGAGAAGATTATTTTCCACTTTTCTATCACGCATTCCCATGTCCATAAAAGCGGAGAAAAACCCTCCGCAAGAGCTAAGGGCGGCGGACGACGAGCCTGAGTTCTGTACAAGCGGGGCTGTTTGCCGCCCCCCCTCCCCTCCCTCCCCTGGCCACCTTGATCGCGGGGTGCCCCGGCACCCCCAGCCCAACCTCACTGAGGGCAGAATGGGGCCCGGCGTGGCGCTGCGGCCCGTGATTTATTAAGATTTTCTCTGTTGTTTTCTTTCTCCTCCGTAAATCTGTTAGCAGAAAGTGCTGACTGGCTGGCAAGGAAGAATTTCTCGTCAATACACTCTGATTGTATTTTGCAAACAAAATGCCTGTTGCTTGGTAACATTTCACTTGAGCCTGACCTTCCTCAAAAGTTATTGCTATCAGATTCGATTTACACTGTCCTCTCGTGATTACTGTAATCTTTTAAACTGCAAAGTTCATATATCAGGGGGAAGAAAAGTTGGCCGTGCCTATGCGCCAGATTTATATCCTGCCGGTGAAGTTTATTTGTTTCACTTTCTAGAAGGGGCCAAGGCGTCTTCTGTTTTTTCCCCCCTCGGTTTTTGTTTGTTTGTTGGTTGTTTTTTTGGGGTGGGTTTTGGGTTTTTGTTTTGTTTTGGTTTGGGTTTTTTTGGGGGGGGGGTTGTGGGGTTTTTTTTCCCTGGCCTTCCCCGCCACGGTCCATGTCCTGTCCAAGTGCCGCCGAGAGGCTGCAACCAGAAATTGGGGTGCGGAGGGACGTCAGAGCCTCGGACCTGGGAAACGGCCAGGAAAACCAGGCCGAGATGCAGGGGGCATAGAGGGAGAGAGGGTGGGTAAATGGTGCCAAGCTCCGACCAAGGGAACTCGGGGGCCCAGATCAGCGATATCCCCGCTGGGCCAAGTTAACTTCATACCTATGCCCTCAGACAGAGACCCTGTGCTCCCGCACACCACCCCGCGGGGCTCCGGCAGTCCGAGAGCAAGTCGTAAAGAGCCAAGCCGTGTGGGAGATTCGGTTTCCCATTCCGCCGCCCGGAGCACTGGGTAAAATTTCGTCGCAGACGTCGCTTTTGAACCGAGTGGGGTGCCGGTTCCCGGTCAGGCAGGAGAAGGGGACGGAGGCTGTAGAACGTCAGTTTTGCGTTCAGAGATGTATGCTACCGGTAGGTCTCACAAGTTCCCGGTTGAGGGAGGCCGTTCCTAGATCAGCATCCTCGGTACGCCGAAAGCTGCTCAGGACACCGCCCGCCAGAGACATGCCAGGGTAGGAGGGAAGCAGAGAACGACGGGTAGCCCCGTTCATCCCCTTCAGTCCCTTCGTCCCGCCTTGCTCCGGCAGAAACCCTCCTGATCCCGACGCCGCTTGTGCGCCGAATCACTCGGTGGTAGTTCGGTCCTGCGTGAAGCTCCGCAGCCCGATGGCCGGGGTACGGGAAGATGAGGACAGATTCAGCAGCCTCAGAGGGTCTGCGAGTGGCAGAGGGGCAAATGGGTGCGATCCAAAGGGGATTCGGTCACTTCCCGGCCGTCATTGGGCACGAGCCCAAAAGCGGCACGTAAAGCAGCCGGTTCGCAGCGGCGGCCTTTGCTGGTCTCGGCTCACCTCGGCTGCGAGCGCAGCTGAAACACCTGGCAGCTCCTTACTTTTTAAGAGCGACACAGTGCACCGCCCGGGCCTTGCCTCTTTCCCGTGGCGTCCGTCGGGAGGAAGTGAAAACTCTAGCCCCTGCTCCCCGAAGCAGTCACCCCTCGAGACCTGCCCGCCGGCGTCCCGGTCCGGGTGTTGACCTCCCTCCTCCTCTCCGGGCCCCTCGCATGCCCCACTCCCGCCCCACAGTAACAGGCCCAGCCCGACCTCACCTGCCTTGGGGAGCGGCCCCGGGAGCGCGGGGGGCGGCTCGGCGGCCCAGCGCAACGCGGCGGCAGCGGCCAGCTCGGCGGGAGCTCGCGGTGGCCCGGCGCAAGACGGCGGCCCAGACGGCGGGGCGGGGGACTCAGCGCTGCCCGGCGGCCCTGGAAGGGCGCGCAGGGAGTCCGGGAGAAGGCTCTCCAGGCTCTCGTTGGCCTGCTGCCGGCGGAGCGCCACCTGCGCGGCCATCACCCGCTGCCGCTCGATGATGAGGATGCACTTCTCGCAGGTGCAGTCCTTGAACCGGCAGTAGCGCTTGTGGCCCTTCAGCCAAGATAGCACACCGTGGTTGCGACACCGGGCGCACTTGGGCGTCCGCTGCAGCGGAGCCCGCGGCGGTTGCGACACCGGGCCGCCCATGTAGAGGTACGGGGAGCCGTAGCCGTTCATGCCCGCGGGAGGAGTCCAGCCGGCTCCGGGGCGGAGAAGGGGGCAGCGGGGGCGGGCTGAGGCCGGCGCGGCGGAGGAGAGGAAAGGAGGCGGGCGGCTCTGCCCTAGGACTCCGGGGGGGCGCGGGGCCACAGACCGGCTAGGGTAGCCGCCGCCTGCCGCGGTGGCACCGGCGGGCAGAGCGCTACCGCCGGC
>WBNM01001597.1:0-28679 GCA_013399055.1 Ramphastos sulfuratus
CCAGCCTGAGCCATTCTCTGATTTTCCGCCTAGCAGATGCAGATGGATGGAAGTCAGGACCTCTTGTGTCCCTCACATGTGCTATTTTAATTTGTTTGAGGCTAACACTTACTTCTAGCTGCCAGCAATAAAAAAAAAATCCCCTTGAAACAGCAGAGTTTTGGCACTGGTTTCACCAAGGCTCAACTATGTCACCGTGAGACAACTCTTGCAACAGGACAATACCTTTGGAGGTGTTTTGTTGCACAATGTTTGAACAAGGCATAAATATTTGAACACTAAAAGGGTGAGGTCTCGAGGTGGGGCCAAAGGGGTGAATTCTAACCCCAAATTCCCCAATGCTGTATCACAAAGCATCTTTCTCCCAAGGTGACGTGGGCAAAAGGATCTAGAGGAGGAACAGTTGAGAGGAAAACGTATTTCCCATCTCTTGCTCACTGTGGCCTCCCTTTGTCCTTTCCTTTGTCAGTGCTCTTCTCTCTTGCTGCAACCACTCCCAGGGCTTTGGTCTCCCCAGGACTGTGGATGCTGAGCCGTAGGGTCCATGGTTTGTGGAATCAAAAGCCAAAAAGGGAAAAAATAAAAAAAGGGAGAAAGCACACTTGGGGACAATTCTACATTGCCACTCCTGGGCAGCCCCCAAAGGTGATCCTAATAGTTTTATTTTAAATACTATTTTTTTTACTGCATTCATAAGCATTGGCCTGACAGGTCAAGGGAGGTTCTTCTCCTCACCTGCTCTGCCCTAGTGGGGCTACATATGGAGTACTGGGTCCAGTTCTGGGTTCCCCAGTACAAGAGAGAAAAGGAACTACTGGAGAGAGTCCAGCAGCCTACAGGAGAGCTAGAGAGGGATTTTTTTCCTAAGGCATGTAGTGACAGGACAAGGGGTAGTGGTTTCAAACTGGAAAAGGATGGATTGAGATGAGACATTAGGAGAAAATTCTCTCCCAGGACAGTGGTGAGGCACTGGAACAGGTTGTCCAGAGAAGCTGTGGGGGCTCCAAGGCTGGAGGTGTCAAGGTCAGGTTGGATGGGGCCTTGAGCTACATGGTCTAGTAGGAGATATCCCTGCCCATGGCAATGGGTTGGAACTGGATGATCTTTAAGATCCCTTCCAACCCAAACCAGTCTGTGGCTCTGTGATTTTGAGCTGCTTAAAGCTCAAGCAAAAAAAAAAAAAAACAAAACAGCTGGCGACAAAGAATAGAGTAGCACTAAGCAGTCATTTTCAGCAGCATTAATCCCAGTTGGAGAGCCTACAAGGAGAAGACTTCTGCTTTCATTGCTTCGAAGCTTAAGGGAGCTGGTGCAAGCTGGCAAACCTCCACTGCTGCACAAGAGCACCCTGCTGCTGCAGGGAGGGGGCTGCCTGCTTGGGTGGTCACCTCTCACTGCAGCCTGCTGAAAATGGACATTAATCGGCAGCATTTTTCCTTCATTATGGGATCACTGAGGCTGCAAAAGACCTCTGAGACCATCCAGTCCAGCCTACAACCTAACACCACCACAGCAGCCAGAACATGCCACCAAGTGCCACTTCCAATCTTTTCTTAAAGACCTCCAGGGATGGTGACTCCACCTCTCTGGGCAGCTTGTTCTAGTGTCTAATTCCCCTTTCCATCCATCCTAACCCTGGGGAAGTGCTTCCTAACACCCAACCTAACCCTGGGGAAGTGCTTCCTGACACCCAACCTAACCCTGGGGAAGTGCTTCCTAACACCCAACCTAACCCTGGGGAAGTGCTTCCTAACACCCATCCTAACCCTGGGGAAGTGCTTCCTAACATCCAACCTAACCCTGGGGAAGTGCTTCCTAACANATGACCTGTGAGAAGAGACCAGCACTTTGATATGGCGCTTTGGGACATGGGCTCATGCTCACAGAGGTGTTGGGTAGAAGGTTACATCTGAAGATCTTAGGGCTGTTTTCTAACCTTAATGATTCTATGGTTGAGTGGTTTGGGTTGGAACGGCTCTTTAAAGGTCTTTAAGTTCCACTCCAGATGTCTATGCCCAGCTCTGGCACAAAGCACAGATCTATTTTGGGGAGATTTGGGGTTTGATTGCATATCTTCATCTAGACATGATAGCACTGAGTGGTCACCAGCTTTCCCTTGCCACTTGTAGACTCCATTTTCCCCCTAGTGACCCATTTTTCCAGCACTGGGTTAGATATTAGCAGCAAAAATGTGTCACTCATTAGCTAAGCTGCTTCTGTCAGGGAACACAGTGGGACCCAGGAAATGATTCTGCTGTTTCACTGAAATCCTTTTGTTGTTTCACCAAATCAACGCCAAATGTCAGGGGTTTGGGTTTATGCTCTCCCAAGGCTTTAAGAAAATGCAATTTATGGCAGAAATCAGATCAATATTTCCTATCTTACAGATGCAAATTTGATGTTTTCTGTTGGAAGATCTGGATGGGGCTCTGAGCAACCTGCTTTAGTTGAAGATGTCCCTGCTTACTTCAGGGGACCCAGACTAGATGAGCTTGAAAAGTCCCTTCCAAGCCATGCCATGATCTATGGTTCCCCTGCTGGGACTAAAACATCAGCAATAAAAGCCCTGGGCTAGGACAAGTTGTGGTCAGAAGCTGTGTGTGATGCCTCAGATGAAACTCTACACCAGCCTCCTCTTTTGGGGTCCTGCTTTTTGATTCATAGATTCACAGAATGGTTTGTATTGGAAGAGACCTTCAAGCTCATCCAGTTCCAACCCCCTGCCATAGGCAGAGACACCTCCCACCAGCCCAGGCTGCTCAAGACCTCATCCGACCTGCCCTTGAACACCTCCAGGGAGGGAGCATCCACAACCTTCCTGGGCAACCTGTGCCAGTGTCTCACCACCCTCACTGATGAGAATTTCTTCCTCATCTCCAGTCTCAATCTGCCCTTCTCAAGATGTACTGAACCATAGAATCTTTTAGCCTGGAAGAAACCTTTAAGATCACCAAATCAAACCAGAAATGAGTGTTAGGGTCAGGGGCAGGTTTGGGTTGCAGTATAAAACTCTGTTCAGGTTTGCTGATTTTTTAAGAAGAAGAAAAAAACTTAATTGACAGTTGTGGAGTTTTATTCTTCCTGATATCAGTTTAGGTTGGACACAAGGAACAATTTCTTTCCCCAAAAGGGTTGTCAAGGCCTGGCCCAGGCTGCCCAGGGCCGTGGTGGAGTCCCCATCCCTGGAGGGGTTTCAGTGTGGTGCTGGGGGCCGTGGTGTGCCAGTGAGCTGGCAGTGCTGGACTAAGGGCTGGAGTTGATGAGCTCAGAGGTCTCTTTCAAGCTAGATGGTTCTGTGAAGTATTGCTGTGAATGTTGTGGTTGAGGTTTCCTTCCTGAATCCCCAATCCCATCCACTCTTTCCTTTTGCAGGAGTTTTTACTGGAGAGCAATGTTCCATTCTTGGTCATGCCCAAGCAAATCTGGAAGATTTAAAGGGAAATTGTTGTGCAGATTGAAAAAAAGAGGCAGAACTTTTCCTTCTTCTTGTGTAAGCCCTGATGACAGGAGCAGAGTTTCCCACGCAGACATCTCACAGCTCTGTTGACATCTTCCCTTGTCTTGTTGTAAGCAGCCCTGGCTGACCTTGCTTCCAGGGGTGACAGTGACAAACAATGACAGGGCAGGGAACGCTCAGCGGATTTAAAGCACAATCATGGGAAATGCTGATGACCTCCCAGTGCCACCAAGGCCTTTTCCTTTCCCTGGCAACACCTATGGCTGGCTTGTCCCCACCACTGTGCTACAAGCAGCTGGTTCCCTGCCTCTCATTTTAAGGGTAGCACTTCAAGGGCACAATGAAATCTCATCACAGCAGGACTAAGATATTAACTGAAACCAAATTTGGAAGTTGGAGGCAGATTGGCCTCTTGGGTTGGTCTCTTCTCACAAGGAACAAGCAATAGGACAAGAGGAAATGGCCTCAAGTTGCACCAGAAGAGGTTGAGATTGGACATGAGGAACAATTTCTTTCCTCAAAAGGGTTGTCAAAGCCTGGGCCAGGCTGCCCAGAGCAGTGGTGAAGTCCCCATACTGGAGGGGTTTCAGAGGCTTGTAGATGTGATGCTGAGGGCCAGGGTTTAGTGCTGAGCTGGCAGTGCTGAGTTGGACTGGATGATCCTGAAGGTGTTTTTCAACTAAAACAATTCTGTGACTCTGTGATTATTTTTCCTATCCTTCTGGCTTCTAATAATCAACTTCAGGCACCAGCAGTGAATGCAGCACTTGAGAAGGAGCTCAGTAAATTTGTTTAAGCCATAAAACCTCAATTCTTAACAAGACACTTCTAGTGGAGGAGGTTTGATGTGAATCTCTGCCTTCTGAAGGCAGCTATTGATCCAGAGAGGAAATGCCTGGTGAGCCCAGGGAAGGAGTCACCAGCACCTGCTGGAACCCCAGACAGATTGTTGGCAGGAATGAGCCAAGAGCTGGTGTTGACTGTGGTACGAAACAGTTCCTTATGCAAATAGTGAAGGGACCTGAACACTGAAGAATATATCATTATGTGACATCATCCCAAAGACAGCTTCAGAGGAGGTACAGAAGGGAACAGAAATCTGCTTAGGTAGAACTAAGGAAAAACTTCATTACTTTGAGGGTGCTGGAGACCTGCAGCAGGCTGGGGCCAGGCTCTTGTCAGTGGTGCCCAGGGACAAGACAAGGGGCACCACTTGTGGACACAAACTGGAACCCAGGAGGTTCCATCTGAGCAGGAGGAGAAAGTTTGGTGTGAGGGTGCTGGAGGCCTGGAGCAGGCTGCCCAGAGAGGTTGTGGAGTCTCCTTGTCTGGAGAGATCTCAACCTTCCTCTGGGCATTGTGCTGCTGGGCAAGCTGCTGTGGGTGCCCTGCTTGAGCAGATCGCCCTGGACTGGATGGTCTCCAGAGGTCCCTTCCAACCCCTACCATGCTGGGGTTCTGGGATTGTTCAGGTTTACCCCTGCTTTTTTCTCACTTAGCTGAAGGATGGTGAGTACCACCAGCAGCCCCTCAGGCTGGAGCAGAGGACCATCTGACAAGCCTCTAGCAGCGTGTTGCTGACTGGGAGCTGGACTTTTGGGCTGTCTGACTTCTCCTAAGCCAACAACAAAGGTAAAGCATCACTTAGGGGCCAACATTTAGGCTAACATAGAGGCTGCCCAGGGAGGTTGTAGATTCCCCATTCCCTGGAGGTCAGATCAGGCCTTGAGCAACCTGTGCTGGTGGAATATGTCCCTGCCCATGGCAGAGGAGTTGGAACTGGATGGCCTTGAAGGTCCCTTCCAACCCAACCCAATCTGTGAACTGCAGGGGTGCTGTGGCAGACCTCAATGGCAAGGGCAGAGAACAAGGCCAAAAGGAGGGGCAGGCTTTAGTTTAGCAATGCCTGGCTGCTAAATCTTTTTGCTGAGTACCCAGTGCACAGGGAAGTGAGGGAAGCACAGAGATCCTCTTACAGCTTCCACACGTGGTGCTGTGCCAGCAGGGCCATTCACTGCTGGATGGTGCTGCTGTCCTCACAGCCTCCCCTCTGCCTGAGCTCTAAGCCAGCTGATGTGGACACCAAGGTTCATAGATTCATAGAATGGTTTGGGACCTTCAAGATCATCTAGTCCCAATCCCCTGCCATGGGCAGGGATACCTATCACTGGACCAGGATGCTCAAGGCCTCATCCAGCCTGGCCTTGAACACCTCCAGGAAGGAGGCATCCACAACCTCCCTGGGCAACCTGTGCCAGTGTTTCACCATCCTCACTGTCAAGAATTTCTTCCTAATCTCCAGTCTAAATCTCCACTCCTCCACCTTCAATCCATTGCCCCTCATCCTGTCACTTCCAGCCCTTGCAAAATTTCCTTCCTCAGCTCTCCTGCGGCCTCTTTCAGGTACTTGAAGATTGCTCTAAGGTCTCCCTGGAGCCTTCTCTTGTCCAGGCTGAACCACAACAATAGTATGGGTCTAAACATCAGCAGGGCTGTAGCCTTCAGGACTATGTCCCTCACAGCCCCGCCAAGAAGCCAATTATCCCATTTGGAGCTCGTTTATTTGTTCTGACTTCCTTGAAGACATGTGTTAGGATCTGTGATTCATCCAGCAGTTCTTCCCAGTCCCGTGGGAGCTGTGAAAGGGTTGTCAGCAGTGCTGTGTTTCTTTTCCATTTCCTGGAAGCCCTTGGTGTTTGGGGTAGGTTGCTGGGCTACCCTCTGCTGCTGGACACCTTCCACGGCCACAGCACAGCCAGGGCTGGCCTCTGAAATGTTATCTCCTGGGTGTAGCATCCGTGACACCATCCCCCTGCAGTCCCCAGCTCTTTAGCTTTGTAGGGAAAAAATAGCTTTTGCAAGGGGGGCACAGAGGGCAGGAGGCTGGTTGTGGGAAATGTTCCCAGGGAATAAAGGTTGGGAATGTGCTGAGAGCAGCATAAGAAGCTTACACAGAGCTGGGATCTTGCTGCTTGAGAAGGAAGCACAATGAAATGGGAGGCAGGGCTAGGAAAAAACAGGCTGGAGGCTGAAATGATGCTGGGACAGTGAGAGGTGGAGGCAGGAGGGTCCTTTATGGAGCAATCCAAAGACTGAGGACTGGGGACACCTGGGGGTCCTAGTGGATGGGAGGGTGCCCATGAGCCAGCAATGTGTCTGGTGGCCAGGAGGGGCAATGCCATTCTGGGGGTGATTAGAAGGGCTGTGGTTAGTAGGTTGAGAGACCTAAAACCCTTCAGAGAAGAGCTCACATCACCCAGGGTGTCTGCTGGGGAAGCTTGTGAGCAACTCTCTTTGTCCCTTGAACATCCCTGCTGCTCCTCATCAGCCTAGAAGGGATTAGTTCATAGATTCATAGAATGGTTTGGGTTGGAAAGGACCTTAAAGGTCACCCAGTTCCAACGCCCCTCCTATGGGGACACCAGAACAAGTTGCTCAAGGCCTCATCCAACCTGGTCTTGAACACCTCCAGGGAGGGGGCATGGAAAGGGCTTGTGCTGGCTTCACCTATCCCAAGCTGCTGGAATTTCTTGTATTATCTGGAAAGCAAATGCAGATTTATTTTTTTTTCTCCTGGCAAGCTGAGCAGTCAGTGTGAGGTATCTGTAGTGGGATCTGCAACCACAAAACATTGAAATAAAATAGAAGGCAGTGAGCTGCCCTGATTCCCAATATCTGGCATCTGAGGACACATGCCAAGCATCCTGCTTTGTAAAATTAGAGGGGAAAGTAAAATGGAAAGAGAAAAGTGAACTGAGGCAAGGGAACAGATAAAAATCCTGCTCTGGAGAATGATGCCAAGTGCAAACATCCCCCCACCCTGGCCCCTCTACGTGAGCTGCAGTGTTTGCTTCCCTTGGCACAGGGAACAAATCACAGCTAAACAGTAAGTGCCTTGGGGCAGACCTAGGCTTGGAGATCTCCAGTTAATGCCCTGCTCTCCAGCTGGCATCTAACCCACTGGGGAACATGAACCCACTCCTAATCTCTGTGGGGAATGTGTCCCATCCAAGCCCTGGTAGCAGCTCTTGTATTTTACTTGGCTTTTCTGTGCTGTGCAGGAGGCTTAAATCACAACAGAAAGGGAAGAAACAGACACTCAGAGCTTTGGGAACTTCTTAAAACCTGATTATTTCAGGGAATTCAAGGAAGGGGATTCACAGGACGGGTGGAACAAGGCATCTAAACCCTGCTTCTTGTGGCTAGGAAGGGCAATGGTCTCCTGGGGGGTGTGAAGAAGAGTGTGGCCAGCAGTGAAGGGAGGCTCTCCTCCCACTCTGCCCTAGGGAGGCCACGTCAGGAGGACTGTGTCCAGTTCTGGTCCCCCCAGTTCAAGAGAGACAGGGAACTGCTGGAGAGAGTACAGGGGAGGCTGCAAAGCTGCTGAGGGGCCTGGAGCAGCTCTGTGAGGAGCAAAGGCTGAGAGCCCTGGGGCTGAGAGCCTGCAGAAGAGCAGCCCCAGAGAGCAGCTGAGCAATGCTCAGCAAGAGCTAAAGGAGCTGTGGGGGGCAAGAGGTTGGAGCCAGGCTCTTGTCAGTGGTGCCCAGGGACAGCACAAGGGGCAGTGGGCACAGACTGGAACCCAGGAGGTTCCATCTGAACAGGAGGAGAAACTTCTTGGGCTCAGTTTCCAAAAAGCCAACAACTTGTTACAGTTCAGAAAGGTGTCTAGGACTCTGCTGGGATTTCCTCCCTTCAGAGAAGCTGTTTGCAAAGAACTCTTTGTTCTTTCTCTCCTTTCTGAAAGGAACCACACAGAGCCCAGGAAGAAACCTGCTTTGCTCAAGTAAGTCTGACTCAGGTTGCAAACAGGTGACTTGCACAGCCTGAGCTCTTGCATGACCTGCACAAGTCAAGTTCTGACCTTACCTGGGGTCAGGAGCATGTGCCCTCTGCTCAGCTCTGAGCACAGATGGTGTCTGGCAAATCCCAAGCTCTGGCTCCTGGGGAGTTCCCCAGCTCTGGATCCCAAGCAGATCCCAAGTTCTGGCTCCTGGGCAGTTCCCATGCTCTGGAGTTCAGTCAGTTCCCCACTTCTGGATCCCAGACAGAGCCCAAGCTCTGGCTCCTGGGCAGTTCCCAGCTCTGGATCCCAAGGAGATCTTGAGTTCTGCCTTCTGGGCAGTTTCTGGCTCTGGATTCCAGGCAGTTCCCCAGCTCTGGATCCCAGACAGATCCCCAGCTCTGGCTTCTGAGCAGTACCGAGCCCTGGCACTGGCTCATAGGCAGCTCCCAGCTCTGGCTCATAGGCAGCTCCCAGCTCTGGATTTCAGGCAGCTCCCAGCTCTGGATTTCAGGTAGCTCCCAGCTCTGGCTCATAGGCAGTTCCCAGTTCTGGATTTCAGGCAGCTCCCAGCTCTGGATTTCAGGCAGCTCCCAGCTCTGGATTTCAGGCAGCTCCCAGCTCTGGATTTCAGGCAGCTCCCAGCTCTGGCTCATAGGCAGCTCCCAGCTCTGGATTTCAGGCAGCTCCCAGTTCTGGATTTCAGGCAGCTCTCAGCTCTGGATTTCAGGCAGTTCCCAGCTCTGGATTTCAGGTAGCTCCCAAGCTCTGGATCCCAGGCAGACCCCCAGTTCTGGCTCCTTAAAGTTCTTAGCTCTGGCTCCCAGGTAGTTCTTCTTATGGGTCCTGGAAGCTCCCCAGCTCTGAGTCCTGGCCAGAGAGAGAGTGAGAAAGTAAGTGTAAAGAGAAGGGGAATTCTGTAGGTCTCAGGAGAAGCAGAGGCCTTTAAGGCAAAATCTTCCCCAGTAACAGAAGCAGGAGAACCTCTCACTGAACCCTTGGCCTAGGGCAGCTTTTCCACAGGTTTAGTCCATGTGAATGACCCCTTTAGAGCTATCCCGATGTGCCCACAGTGCCAGGAAAGGCTGGTGTGATATTTCACTTAGTCACTGCACAACTGCTATTTATTCACTTGTCATTTAGGTGGAACAACCTGAATCTACTTGGTTTCTTGTTTCCCCCCCGCTGCTAATGCTATGAATAATATTTATGAAGTTGTTTGTACTTCAAAACCACAAAGGTGATGAACTCAGAGGTAGAAAAACATAAAGAATCTCTGAGCAATGGAAGGGGGAAATCAAGTGGGGAGCAAGATACTTCCAAAGGCAACAACCTATCTTCTGCCAAGTGATTTTCATGCTGCACAGAAGAATTTTTCATTCCCTCTTTGAAGGAAAGCAAAGATGGAACCTGAGCATTTGGTGGAACTGTGTGGTGTGGGTGATGTGCTGGAGAGAAGGGAGGTCAGCCACAGGGACCTGGGCAGGCTGCAGAGGTGGATCAGTGTCAGCCTCCTGAACTTCAGCAAAGTGCAAGGTTCTGCACCTGGGTTGCAATCCCAAGCACAAAGCCAGGCTGGAGAATGGATGGAGAGCAGCCCTGTGGAGAAGGACTTGCAGGTACCGGGTGAAGAGAAGTTCAGCAAGAGCTGGCATTGATCACTGCCAGCCCAGCCCCAGCCTGTCCTGGGCTGATCCCAGCAGCGTGGGCAGCAGGGGCAGGGAGGGGATTCTGCCCCTCTGCTCTGCTCTGCTGAGCCCCCCCTGCAGTGCTGGGGCAGCTCTGGAGTCCTCAGCACAGCACAGACAGGGACCTGTTGGAGCAGGGCCAGAAGAGGCCACAGCAATGCTGGCAGGGCTGGAAGGGCTCTGCTGTGAGGCCAGGCTGAGAGAGTTGGGCTTGGGTAGCCTGGAGATGAGAAGGCTCCAGGGAGACCTTCTGGTGGCCTTGCAGTGCTTAAAGGAGCTGAGCAGAAAGCTGAGGACAGACTTTTGAGCAGGGCCTGTTGGGACAGGACAAGGGGGGATGGTTTGAACTGAAAGAGGCAGATTCAGGCTGGAGAGGAGGGAGAAATGTTTGACACTGAGGGTGGTGAGAGCCTGTCCCAGGTTGACCAGAGAGGTAGGAGCTGCTCCATGCCTGGAACCATTGCAGGTCAGCTTCTCTGGGGCTGTGAGCAGCCTGCTCTAGCTGCAGCTGTCTGTGCTGAGTGCAGGGGGTTGGACTGGGTGAGCTTGAAAAGTCCTTTCTAAGCCAAGCCAGTCTGTGATTGTATCATTCATGGCTGCAGACTGAACTCTTTCACATCAAACAAGAGTGGATCTGTTCTTGATCTTGTTCAGTATAACTCAGGACATTTAATCATAGGGTAAGAAATCCCAGCTGTGTATCCAGAACATTTAACAGGAGAAAAGGAAGATTTTTCCTTCTTGCTCTTTTGAAATATCTGCCACCCACCCCTTTCCTCCCACTCACTTCTCATCTTCACCTTGGGTATGACCTTCCTGGTGCCTGAAGCTGCAGAGTTAGGGTTGTTTACCTCCAGGGAGGGAGCATTCACAACCTCCCTGGGCAACCTGTTCCAGTGTCTCCCACCCTCGCTGGAAAGAATTTCTTCCTCATCTCCAATCTCAATCTGCCCTCTTCCAGCTTCAATCCATTCCCACTCACCATATCACTACAAGCCCTTGTAAAAAGTCCCTTCTTGGCTTTCTTGTAGGTTCCCTTCTGACACTGGAGGGCTGCTCTAAGGTCTCCCCAATGATCCTAAGTTCCTGTCAATGACAGGGGTGGAGGGCTGGAGCTGCTCTGCTATAAGAACAGGCTGAGGGAGTTGGGGTTGTTCAGTCTGGAGAAGAGGAGGATCCCAGGTTGCTTATTGTTGCCTGCCAGTATCTTAAGGGGGCTACAAGAAAGCTGGGGAGGGGCTTTGTAGGGTGTCAGGTAGTGATAGGACTGGAGGGGATGGAGCAAAACTCTCAGTGGGTAGATTCAGATTGGATGTTAGGAAGAAGTTCTTCAGCATGAGAGTGGGGAGAGCCTGGCACAGGTTGCCCAGGGAGGTGGTGGAAGCCTCATCCCTGGAGGTGTTTAAGGCCAGGCTGGATGTGGCTCTGGGCAACCTGCTCTAGTGTGAGGTGTCCTTGCCCATGGCAGGGGGGTTGTAACAGGATGATGCTTGGGGTCCCTTCCAGCCCTGACAATTCTGTGATTCTATGATTCTAGGACCTTAGTGCCATGGTCTGGTTGATTGGCTAGGGCTGGGTGATAGGTTGGACTGGATGATCTTGGAGGTCTCTTTCAACCTGGTCAATTCTATGATTCTATGACTTTGAACCTTCTTGGCTTCAGCCTTCTTGACTGTTAATCACTTCATATGGCAAGGAATGTGTTGTTCCAAAGCTCTCCACATCCTTGCCTCACTCAAATATTACTGCTCTTGTGTACAACCTCCTCCAGACACATTTAATTTCTGTAAACAGCTGGAAGAAAGGCTGAGGGAGAGCTTTCCCCCTACCTCTCCCCCCCCACAAATCTCTCTGAGAGCAAAGATCTTGGCCTAAGGAACCTCCTGAGGTTTGAAAAGATGCTGTGCCAAAGCAAACACCTCCTCCACTCTCAGCTGAGTCAGACAACAACCCTCAGTGCTGTGGGTTTCTTGCTCCTTTCCCTGAGAACATTCAGCAAGAAAGATTGGTCTTTGGGTTCCCCCCCCAAATTAATTCAAGCCTTTGGCTGCTCCATAGGGAAAGGGGGACCAAGAGGTCTCTGCAGCCCAACTGCTTGGATCATGTATAAAATAATACCTACAGGGAGTGTAAGAACATCAGCAGTGTGTGACACACTTCCTCCCTGCACTGGGCACTGGGGAGGCCACACCTCAGATCCTGGGTTCAGTTTTGGGTCTCTCACTCCAAGTAGGACATTGAGGGGCTGGAGCAGGTCCAGAGAAGGAAAACAAGCTGCAGAAGGATCTGGAGAACAGGGCTGGGGAGGAACAGCTGAGGGAGCTGGGGGTGTTCAGCCTGGAGAGAAGGAGGCTGAGGGGAGACCTGGCTCTCTACGACTCCCTGAAAGGAGGCTGGAGCCAGGTTGGTGTCTTGTCCCAAGGAACAAGTGACAGGACAAGAGGAAACAGCCTCCACTTGCACCAGGGGAGGTTTAAATTGGAACAATTTCTATCCCAGAATGGTTGTCAAGGCCTGGCCCAGGCTGTCCAGGGCAGTGGTGGATTCCCCATCCCTGGAGGGATTTCAAAGCTGTGGAGATGTGGTGCTGAGAGCCAGGGTTTGGTGGTGCCCTGGCAGTGCTGGGTTGACGGTTGGACTGGATGATCTTAAAGGTCTCTTCATCTTCCTCATTCTGTGGTTCCATCCTCATGTCTGTCCCCACAGTACCAGTGCACATTAACAGCACTAAACTTTAAAATGCTCTAGGTTCTTCCAATGAACAACTCCAAGTGCCTCAGAGGCACTGAGCCAAAGCATCTCCAGGAGAGTTCACCACTGGAAAAGTTCCTTCTCCTGACATCTCCACTGCTTCTTCCAGTGGGATGCACATGAAACAGTTTGCAAGCAAGCCCAGCAGCATGGGAAGGAAGCTTTGATGTGGACTAAGGTGTGACACAGCAGCATCCCTTGCTGCCCTGGGAATGGAGGAAGCACACATCCTTGACAAGGACTTTGCTCCCCTCCCTCTGGCTGAAAACCAACTGAAAGCTCTTTGGCACCAGGCCAGCACTTTTCATTCTTTCGAGATGAAAGCATAAAGGCAGGAATGGATGGGAGAAAGAAGCCATTTCCTTGCAGCCTGCCCTTAGCAACCCTGTGAGGAGATGACCACAGAGGCTGCGGTTTATCCCTACCACCCAGCAACTTGGCTCTCAGGCTGTCCTACATTCCAAGTATCCCACAAGAACTCCTCCTTTCTAATTGCAGCAGAAAGCCTCCTGCTGTCCCCACCTCGCTCTGTGTCTCTCTCCTTCAGTTACTCGGATTCCTGAAGCAGATTTCCTCTCAAACTCCTTTTTCTCTGCCCCAAGGCTGAATATTTTATGCACATAGAGCAGTTCTTCACCAGGCATTTCCTCCACCCTCAAGGGACTGAACTACTCTGGAGAGGTTCCAAGACGTGGGTAAGGTGAGTTGGTTTTCTGACCTTCCCTTCTCTCTCCAGGCTGCAGCCCAGAGCTGAGCAGAACTTTGCAAGCCAAGAGCTTGGTTCAGCAGCATCACTGCTGCCTGAACTCTGTGGTCATTTGCTGACACACCTGATCTCTCATTTCCTTCCAAGGAGATCCTCCAGACAGTGTGAGCTTGCAGCACAGAAGGCAAATCACAGCCTGGGCTGCATGTAAAGCAGTGTGACCAGAGATGGAGAGAGGAGATCCTGCCTCTTTGGTCTGCTCTGTGAGACCTCACCTGGAGTGCTGCTTCCATCTCTGGAGCCCTCATCACAGGAAGGACATGGACCTGATGGAGCAGGTCCAGAGGATACCATGAAAGTGCTGAGGGGGTTGGAGCAGCTCTGCTGTGAGGACAGGCTGAGGGAGCTGGGGGGGTGCAGCCTGGAGAAGAGAAGGCTGCAGGCAGACCTCATAGCAGCCTGCCAGTGCCTGAAGGGGCTACAAGAAGGCTGCAGAGAGAGAGTTTGCAAAGGCCTGCGGGAACAGACCAAGGGCAATGGCTGCAAACTAGAGCAGAGCAGATTCAGATTGGATGTGAGGAATAAGTTCTGCACCACGAGGGTGGCAGAACACTGCAACAGGTTGCCCAGGCAGGTGATCGAGGCCTCATCCCTGAAGATATCCAAGCTGAGGCTGGACAGGGCTGTGGGCAATCTGATCTAGTGGAGGAGTCCCTGCTGGCTCCAGGGGAGTTGGACTGGATGACCTTTGGAGGTCACTTCCAACCCAAACCATTCTATGATTCTATGATAGTTGTGCAATTCCCTTCTCATATGGCTGTATCCAAGGAAGTTATTTCCACTTTCCACCTGTGAGTGCACTTGTTGAACACATTTGATCTAATTGGAAGTGTCCCTGCTGACTGCAAGATGGCCTTTGAGGGTACTCTTCCAACCCAAGGCAATCTGTGATCTCTTCCACTAAGCAACCCTCTAGCTGAGGTCCTAATTTATCCTGCTGCAGAGCATGAGCTCTTCCCTGACAACACCCTGATAATTATGCCCTACCCTCCACACACTTTTAGCCAGCAATTGTTAAGCCAGAAGACATCCTAGCATCAGTTTTGAGCTTCCTGATTTATGGTTACTTCCCCTTTGCTCCAGCATTTAGATGAATTCTTATTCTAGAATGAATTCTAGAATCCCAGGCTGGTTTGGGTGGGAAGGGACTTTTCAAGGTTATCTAGTCCAACCCACCTGCAGTCAGTAGAGACATCTGCAACTGGGCCTAGAAAGGTGCTGTGTGGTAGGACAGTGCTCTTCTGGAATTATTGAGCTAGTTAGCTAGGAGGGTGGTGAGATACTGGCACAGGTTGTCCAGGGAGGTGGACCTCCTTGGAGGTGTTCAAGACCAGGTTGGATGAGGCCTTGAGCAACCTGGGCTCTAGTGGGAGGTGTCCCTACCTCTGATGGAGGGTTGGAACTGGATGATCAAACCTAAACAATTCTATAATTCAGTTCTATGATTCTATGATCTTCTCTACCCAGCCTTTACTAGATATAATTTTGCTTTCCAAAGGCAGGTGAAGAGAACTCAAGAGAAATGCAAGAACTATGAAATGTACAGTTTGGAACAGATGGGACGACTGGGAACAGAGGAGATTCTCCTCCCTGCTCTGCTCTGCTCCAGTGTGTCCTGCTGGGGCAAAACGGGCCCTGCACTTGCTTGCAGTGCTAATACCCTGTCTGTTTGGCTGGGTTTCAAATTTCTCTCCTGCCAGTGGTCTATTTTGCCTCGAGGAGCAATTGAAGGGGTTTTGCTCTGGAGGGGCTTATGCTCCTCCTCCTCTGGTGGGTGTTGCAGGCTAGCCCCGGGGGACACGTGACTGCCCCCCAGGCTTTGTTCGTTTTCAGCAGCATGTCCAGGCTCTGCTACCCTCTCTGCCTCGTGGTTGCATCAAGAGCATAAAATTGGAATTGTAACTTCCTCATTTATCATTTCAGCGCTGATCAGTGAGTAAATGTAAATGTGGCTACTAAATCTATTGCAGTCTCTGGTTTTCCCGCCAATAGCCCTGCCCAGGGCAAAGGGAATCCATTTTGTGGCTGGCAGCAGCGATTGCTGCTCCTCACCCTTGGATATTTGCAGTTCTTTATTCCTTCCCTAAATCACTTTGAAGGGGTCTTCCTTTATGCCTTTTGTGTAAGCAATTCTCGACTGGGTATTCGAACCTTACCTAACTGTAAATAGTTCACTGTTTAGGGGTGTGTATTTGTTTGGTGTGGGAATTCGTGTTAATAAAGTTTCAATATTTAATATTTCCCGAGTATCAAATTTGAATATTCATAACACAGTGAGGCCACCTCTGGAGTATTGGGTCCAGTTCTGGGCTCCCCAGTTCAAGTGAGTCAGGGAGATATTGGAGACAGTTCAGTAGAGAGAGTCTCCAAAGCTGCTCTGTGAGGAGCAAAGGCTGAGAGCCCTGGGAAGGCTGAAAGCCTGCAGAAGAGCAGCCCCTGAGGGCATCTAAGCAATGCTCAGCAAGAGCTAAAGGAGCTGTGGGGGGCAAGAGGCTGGGGCCAGGCTCTTGTCAGTGGTGCCCAGAGACAGGACAAGGGGCAAAGGGCAGGAAATGGAACCCAGGAGGTTCCATCTGAGCAGGAGGAGAAAGTTTGGTGCGAGGATGCTGGGGGCCTGGAGCAGGCTGCCCAGAGAGGTTGTGGAGTCTCTTTGTCTGGAGAGATCCCAACCCCTCCTGGGCATTGTGCTGCTGGGCAAGCTGCTGTGGGTGCCCTGCTTTAGCAGGGGGGTTGGACTGAATGATCTGCAGAGGTCCCTTCCATCCCCAGCGTGCTGGGATCCTGTGTGATCTGTGTGTAAAGGAACTCACTTCCGTTAGGGAACAGAGATGCTTTGCATGGCCACACCTTAAGCTGCAGCTCCCTCCAGCGCCTACAGAGCCCTCACGTCTGTCACACCTGCGCTTTGGCAAGCAAGCCTTGGGGTTTGTGATCCTGATTTTAAGACCAACGATAACGAAGTGAAAGTGTTTCTCTGAGTTCTGATTACTGGAGGGTGAACCAAATGACCTTTAAAGTCTCCTTTCAACCCAAACCATTCCACAGCTCTGTGATTTCAGCTAGTTTGGGGCACATTTGATAATACGATCCCTTCATTTCACAGAATCACAGCACTGTCAGGGCTGGAAGGGACCCCAAGGACCATCCTGTTCCAATCCCCCTGCCATGGGCAGGGACACCTCACACTAGAGAAGGTTGCTTAAAGCCACATCCAACCTGGCCTTACACACCTCCAGGGATGAGGCTTCCACCCCCTCCCTGGGCAACCTGTGCCAGGCTCTCCCCACCCTCATGCTGAAGAACAACTTCCTAACATCCAATCTGAATCTACCCACTGAGAGTTTTGCTCCATCCCCCCCAGTCCTATCACTACCTGACACCCTGCAAAGTCCCTCCCCAGGTTTCTTATAGCCCCATTCAGATACTGGCAGGCCACAATAAGGTCTCCTGGGAGCCTTCTCTTCTGCAGACTGAACAGCCCCAACTCCCTCAGCCTATCTTCATAGCAGAGCAGCTCCAGCCCTCTGAGCATCCTCGTGGCCCTTCTCTGGACACTCCATGGTTCTCTTTTGACACACGTGGATCAGTTAAAAAACCACTTACTGAGTGACGCCCAAGTATTTTAGTTTAGATCACAGCAGAAGAGCCATAAGCAACATATTTTGATTTTCTTGAGGCGTTTCTGCTCAGACTGAGAGAGTAGCTGGAAAGTAACTCGACACTCTTGGTTCTGCCTGCAACCCTGGCCACATTTTAAATTGCTAATGCCCTCAGCAGGTCAGCTTAGGGGGTTTTAAAGGTATTTTTGCCACTATCCCTTTTGTCGTAATTCAGAAGTGTCCTTAGTTGTAGTGTCTACTGTTTGGATTTTTACACCTCATTTTTGTGACCTCCTCCATTCTCTCTGACATGGAAGGTTTGAAGGTGTGTGGAAGAATGGCATGGGGAACAGCAGCTGCAAAGCTGTCTGCAGGAAAAGGAGCTGGAGGTTTTGCTCGACAACCAGCTGAAGATGAGCCGGTGTGTGAACAGGTGGCCAAGAAGGCCACTAGCACCCTGGCTTGGGTCAGCAATAGTGTGGCCAGCAGGACCAGGGCAGGGATTCTGTCCTGCCACACACCTTGAATCCTGTGTTCAGTTTAGGGATCCTAACTACGAGAAAGATATTGAGGGCTTGGAGCATGTCCAGAGGTGTGCAGCAAGGAGCAGCTGAGGGAGCTGGGGGTGTTCGGTCTGGAGAGCAGGAGGCTGAGGGGAGACGTTCTGGCTCTGCAACTACCTGACAGGAAGCTGAAGCCAGGTGAGGGTTGTTTTCTTCTGCCAAGTGAACAACTGCATCCAGTTCTGGACCCTCTCTTGTGAGAAGGATATGGAGGTGCTGGAAGGTGTCCAGAGAAGGGCCACGAGGATGACCAGAGGGTTGGAGCTGCTCTGCTGTGAGGAAAGACTGAGGGAGTTGGGGCTTTCAGTCTGGAGAAGAAGGCTCCCAGGTGACCTTACTGTGGTTTTGCAATATCTGAAGGGGGCTACAAGAAAGCTGGGGTCCTATCTCACCTGACACCTGTTAGTTGGTGTCAGGTGAGATAGGACTGGGGGAAATGGAACAAAGCTAGAAATGGGCAGATTCAGACTGGATGTTAGGAAGAAGTTCTTCAGCATGAGGAAGGACATGGAACTGTTGGAGCGGGTTGAGAGGAGGCCATCAAGACTCTCAGAGGGCTGCAGCAGCTCTGCTATGAGGACAGGCTACAAGAGCTGGAGCTCTGCAGCCTGGAGAAGAGAAGGCTTCCAGGAGACCTTAGAGTAGCCTTCCAGTATCTGAAGGGGACCTACAGCAAGGCCGGGGAGGGACTATTGACAAGGTCTTGCAATGACAGGACAAGGGGCAATGGGTTTGAACTGGCAGAGAGGAGACTGAAATTGGATGTTAGGAGGAAGTTGTTTGCAGTGAGGGTGGTGAGACACTGGCACAGGTTGCCCAGGGAGGTTGCCCACCTCCCTCCCTGGAGGTGTTCAAGGCCAGGTTGGACGAGGCCTTGAGTGACCTGTGCTAGTGGGAGGTGTCCCTGCCTATGGCAGGGGGTCGGAACTAGATGATCCTTGAGGTCCCTTCCAACCCTGACTGACTCTATGACTCTAAGTGACAGGGTACAACGTGATGCCCTTAGATTGCCCCAGAGGAGGCCTAGGTTGGCCATGAGGAGCAATTTATTCCCTGAACGGGTTGTGAAGCCCTGGCCCAGGCTTCCTAGGGCAGTGGAGGCACCCCCAGGCCTGGGGTGGTTTCAAAGGTGTGGAGGTGCGGTGGGGAGGGCCATGGTGAGTTGGCAGCAATGGGGCAGGGGCTGGCAGCGCCGCTTCAGGCCAGGAGGGCCCTTCCGAGAGGCCTTTGCCCCGCACGGGGCTCCGCCCACGGCGCCTCGGCTCGGCTCCGCGCCACGGCAGCGCGCGCAGCGCCGGGGGCCGCTCACGTGACGCGCGCGGATCACGCGGTGCCGTCACGTGAGGAGCGGGCGATGGCGGAGGAGCAGCGCGCGCTGCTCGGCGCTGCCGCCCACGGCGCCGGTAGCTCTCCGCGGCGCTGCCGCGCCCTGCCCGCCGCCTGCGACCCGCGCCGCCTGCCGCACCGCCTCCTCGTCCTCACCCTCATGTGCTTCCTGGGCTTCGGTGGGTGCCGGGGGCGCCCGGGGCGCGCTGAGCTCGGGCGGGCGCCGGGGGCAGCGCTCTAAGGCTTCCCTTTCTCCTTGCAGGCAGCTACTTCTGCTACGACAACCCCGCGGCGCTCCAAACGCAGGTGCAGCGGGTGAGTAAGCTGCTCTCTGGGGTGGGAATGGACGTAGGGAGATGCACAGAGTGCAGTGCCTTGAAAGGAAGCCTCAAAGGCCAGCGTGGCCAACCCCCTGCAGGCAGCAGGGACACCTCCAGCTAGAGCAGCCTGTCCAGGGGCACAGCAGGTCTGATCTTGAATGTCTCCAGGGATGGGGCCTCAACCATCCCTGGGCAGCTTGTCCCAGTGTTTCACCACTCTTCCTGATGTCCAACCTAAATCCGTCCAGCTCCACTTTCAAACCGCTGCCTCTCACAGGATGTTAGGGGTTGGAAGGGACCCAAAGAGATCATCGAGTCTTGCCCTATCCCTGTAGGCCCTTCTGAACAGTCCCTCCCCAGCCTTTCTGTAGAGCCCCTTCAGATACTGGAATGTAGGTTATAAGGTCTCCCTGCAGCCTTCTCTTCTCCGGGCTGACCAGCCCAAGTTCTTTCAGCCTGCCTTTGTGGCAGAGGTTCTGCAGCCCCCGATCATCTTTGTGGCCTCCTCTGGACCTGCTCCAGCAGCTACCAGCTCCATGTCCTTCTACTGCGGGGGGGGGGGGCAGGCAGAGCTGGCCATAGCAATGCAGTTGAGGTCTCACCAGCGCAGAGATTAGGGAGGTGTGGGCAGTTTTCAGGTCACAAAGCATCCTTGCATTTAAGAGGTCACTGTAATTACCTGAGAACTAATTACTCTTCTTAATTTCTCCCTTTCATTGCGTAGGATATGAAGATGAACACAGCCCAGTTCATGACACTTTATGCCTGGTATTCTTGGCCCAACGTGGTTCTTTGCTTCTTTGGAGGTTTCCTGATAGACAGGGTGTTTGGGATACGGTAGGTGTCATGTTGGTGTCACTCCTCTCCAACCTGTGGTGGACTTAATGTTCTGTTAGTGTCCCTCAAGACAGACTTTAAGTGCATCTGAAGGAGAGGCTTTATAACAGAAAGTTTCTTCCAATTAGAAGAACCTTTTTCATTACTCTTTTTTTAATGTGGTCTAGGAATTTCCAGTTGAATAAATGAGCTTCCTTCCCTGTGGAGCTTTGGTAAAATTATTTCAGAGTTGGCAGCATTTACTACCTTTTAATAAAGAAGTTTTCAAGCTGTAGTATTTATTACAGAGCCCTTTTGTTGGGTGTTAGCCTCCCCTTGCTTCCTTGCTGTGCCTCTGAAACAGCCTCTTATAATAAAGAAAATATTCTGTCTCTGCAATAAGTGATTTTATTTGTCTTGCAGGTTGGGTACAATAATATTTAGCATCTTTGTTTGTGTTGGCCAGGTAAGTGCAAGTGGGAGGGTGAAGGATGATGTGTCTGAGGCTTCTCTGCTTGAGGTGGGGAGAGAAGCTCAAATGGCTTCTCATATTGCAGTGATTGTTTCAGGTGGGAGCGGGCAAGGGAAGGGAACTGAAATGGGCAAAATGGGAGTTGGATTGGGGTAGTTTGGAACAGATGAGGCAAGTGGGAACAGAGGAGCTTCTCCCTGCTCTGTCCTAGGGAGGCCACCTCTGCAGTACTGGGTCCAGTTCTGGGCTTCCCAGTTCAGGAGAGACAAGGAACTGCTGGAGGGAGGCCAGGGGAGGGTTACACAGCTGCTGAGGGGCCTGGAGCAGCTCTGTGAGGAGCAAAGGTTGAAAGCCCTGGGGCTGAGAGCCTGCAGAAGAGCAGCCCCAGAGGGCATCTGAGGAGTGCTCAGCAAGAGCTAAAGGAGCTGTGGGGGGCAAGAGGCTGGGGCCAGACTCTTGTCAGTGGTGCCCAGGGACAGCACAAGGGGCACAAACTGGCAGCCAGGAGGTCCCACCTGAGCAGGAGGAGAAAGTTGTTTGTTGTGAGGGTGCTGGAGGCCTGGAGCAGGCTGCCCAGAGAGGTTGTGGAGTCTCCTTGTCTGGAGAGATCCCAACCCCCCCATAGCATTATGCTGCTGGGCAAGCCGTGGTGGGTGCCCAGCTTTAGCAGGGGGGTTGGACTGGGTGATCTGCAGAGGCCCCTTCTAACTGCCACCATGCTGGGAATTCTGTCATGAGCAAAATAGAGATGCAAAGGAACCAGAATATTTTATCTGTTTGATGTAGATGCATTTGGGTTGGGACTGATGATAAAGGAGAAGCATGACTTGAGCCTCTAGAGGTGTTTGTTGAGTGCACCTTCAGGGTGAGCTGAGTTGGGTGTTGTGTAGCCCAAAAGGATGATGGGCAGAAAGCTGTGAGTAGGAAGCAGGTGTGAAGTATTTCTGCAGGTCTGGGATGGGAGAAGTATTTTTGATCCAGTTTGGAGATGGTTCCTTCCATATTTTCAATATCATATATTTGCCTCATGTTTCTCTGGCAGGTGATTTTTGCTTTAGGAGCACTGCTTAATGCTTTCTGGCTGATGGATGCAGGTAGATTCATATTTGGGTAAGTCAAGAAGGGCTTTCTGTGTCCTAGAAACCTGCTGCCATGTTTACACTCAGAGATAAAATTGTTGGAGTTTGAGCTCTCTTAAGCTGAGGCAGTCACATTCTCAGTGCAATTTAGTTAGCAAACAAAAAAAAAAAAAAACCAAACCACAGCACTTTGCAGTTCTTGCTGAACTCAGAAATGATGAAACTGTCCAGATAAAGATGTAATGAAACTGTGCTGCTTCCTCATTTTCTCCTAGTTCTCTCTTCCCAAGTCAAAAGAACTCTTGGCACTAACAAATAGAAAAGGGTGGCAAAAAATGAGAACAGAAGTCAGCTGAAATACTGAATTCTGAGTGTGCCACAGCATAAAAAATGTTAGATAATCTGCCTGTCTGCAAAGGCATTCATGGACTGGTTTAGCTTGGAAGGGACCTTAAAGCTCATCCAGTTCCAACCCCCTGCCATGGGCAGGGACACCTCCCACTAAGCCAGACTGCTCAAGGCCTCATCAAGCCTGGCCTCAAACACCTCCAGGGAGGGGAGATCCACAGCCTCCCTGAGCAACCTGTTCCAGTGTCTCCCCACCTTCACTGGAAAGAATTTCTTGCTTGTATGTAGCTGATGTTCCTAATCTAGCTGATTCCAGGTGAGGTGCCAGCTTTTGTTTTCTGTTTGGGTCTGACTCTGAGCTTTCTAGAATGGAAATGAGAGGCTGCTGCCCATGATTTAATGTCTGTAAATGACCCAAGGCAATCACAGAATTATCAGGGCTGGAATGGACCCCAAGCATCATCCTGTTACAACCCCCCTGCCACAGGCAGAGACACCTCACACTAGAGCAGGTTGCCCAGAGCCACATCCAGCCTGGCCTTAAACACCTCCAGGGATGAGGCTTCCACCACCTCCCTCGGCAACCTGTGCCAGGCTCTCCCCACCCTCATGCTGAAGAACTTCTTCCTAACATCCAATCTGAATCTACCCACTGAGAGTTTTGCTCCATCCCCTCCAGTCCTATCACTACCTGACACCCTACAAAGCCCCTCCCCAGCTTTCTTGTAGCCCACTTCAGATACTGGCAGGCCACAATAAGGTCTCCTGGGAGCCTTCTCTTCTGCAGACTGAACAGCCTCCACTCCCTCAGCCTGTCCTCAGAGCAGCTCCAGCCCTCTGAGCATCCTCATGGCCCTTCTCTGGACACATTAGAATCGTTCCTAGACTACTTAGGATACTTTGTACTCCTAATTATTGTTAGGGCACTGCAGTTCTCTCCTGAATTGACTTTAAGACATACATTCCCTGTTACATATGTGCTAGGTCCACCAACAGGCAGATCAATTTCTCTGAAATGCTCTCATCTTGGTATTGCCAGCAACTCCTAGGCTGCTTCCTGGTGTAATTCATATCATTCCTGGCTTCTTGTGGTGTAATTAACCTGATTTATAATTCTTTGTGCCTTGTTTTTCTTTGCAGAATAGGTGGAGAGTCCTTGGCAGTGGCACAAAACACCTATGCAGTCAGCTGGTTTAAAGGCAAGGAGCTAAATCTGGTGTTTGGATTACAGTTGAGCATGGCCAGGATTGTAAGTAAAACTCATTGGAAAGTGTTTGTAAAGCTCTTGTGGCTTTAACTCATCAATGTGAAGGTGTGTGGCTTATCTTGGCAGTGAGACAGGTGGGAAACAGCATTTCTCATGCTTCTCAGGGACTCCTGGTTAAAAATGGATGTAAAATGTCATAGAGCAGCTTAGGTTGAAGGCACCTCGGAGATCATCTCTGCTCTTCCCAGCAAGAGGGATTGGCATTAGAATGGGCTGCCCAGGGAGGCTGTGGCTGCCTCCTTGCTGGGGCTGTTGCAGGCCAGGCTGGATGAGGCCTTGAGCAGCTGAGACTAGTTGAGAGGTGTCCCTGGGCATGGTGGGGAGGTTGGCGCAGATGAGCTCTGAGGTCCCTTCTAACCTGAGCCATTGTGTGGAAGATTTCAGTTGGTGGTGGTGCTTGCTTGTTGCAGTGGTTTGTTTCTTCCACAGGCTGACCAAAGCAGGGAACAGTTCTGTCAGTGCTGCTGGTGGTTTGTGTTCCATGGGTAGCATCTTCTCTGCCTCTTTTAAACACTGTTCAACAAGTAGTCCGCCTCCCTGCTTTTCAGTTCATCTGGTTGTGAAATGATTCCTCACATGCTTCTGTTCTGCCTAGGGGAGCACAGTCAACATGAACATCATGGCCTGGATATACTCTAGAGTTCAAGACGTTGTGGGCTATACTGGTCCCACTACTCTTGGGTTGACTCTCATGATAGGTCAGTAACTCTTCGGACTGATGCCACTTGCTGCTGTAGGCTTCTGAATCTGAGGAGTCTGCTGAAGTGTTTTCTTACTGATTTGAAGGTAGGATGAGAATATATGAGGAGGAGAAGAAATTCATACACTGCCTGTGTCACTGGCTGATGTTCCTGTGCAGGGTGTGTAATTACTGCAGCTGATGAGGGGAGACCTTAGTGGAGCATTCCAGTGGGCTGCAGGAGAGCTGGAGAGGGGTTTTTGACCAAGGCATGGAGTGACAGGACAAGGAGTGATGGCTTCAAACTGGAAGAAGGTGGATTGAGATTGGACATTAGGAATAAATTCTGCCCTGTGAGGGTGATGAGACACTGGCACAGGTTGCCCAGGGAGCTGTGAATACCTCCTCCCTGGCAGTGTTGAAAAGCAGGTTGGATGGGGCTTTGAGCAGCCTGGGCTAGTTGAAGATGTCCCTGCTGATGGCAGGGAGGTTGGAACAAGATGGTCTTGAAAGTCCCTTCCAGCCCAAGGTCCCTTGCCAACCCAAGCCACTCTGGTTTTTGTGGTTGCCAAGTTCAAGTTTGTGCTTCATGGAAATGAAACCGCAGCAGTACAGGCTGGGAGGTGATCTGCTGGAGAGCAGCCCTGTGGAGAAGCAGCTGGGAGTGCTGCTGGACAGCAAGTTCTGCATGGCACAGGAATGTGCCATGGTGGGCAAGGAGGCCAATGGGGTCCTGGGGTGGGGGGCATTTAGAAGAGTGTGGGCAGCAGATGGAGAGAGCTTCTCCTCCCCCTCTGCCTGGTGAGACCTCACCTGGAATACTGCATCCAGTTCTGGGCTCCCCAGTTCAGGAGGGACAGGGATCTGCTGGAGAGTCCAAGGGAGGGCTACAAGGATGCTGAAGGGACTGCAGCACTGCCTGATGAGGAGAGGCTGAGAGCCCTGGGGCTGTTCAGTCTGCAGAGGAGAAGGCTGAGAGGGGATCTGAGCAATGTCTATAAATAGCTGAGGGCAGCTGAGGGCTGGGGGTCAGGAAGGAAGGGACAGGGACAGCCTCTGCTTACCTGTGCCCTGGAATAGGACAAAGGGCAGTGGATGGAAACTGCAGCAGAGGAAGTTCCACCTCAACATGAGGAAGAACTTCTTGAATGTAAGAGTCCCAGAGCCTTGGCACAGGCTGCCCAGAGAGGTTGTGGAGTCTCCTTCTCTGGAGCCTTTCCAGCCCTGTTCGTGTGTGACCTGTGCTACATTCTCTGGTCCTGCTCTGGCAGGGGATTGGGTTGGAAGGTCTCCAGAGGTCCTTTCCAACTCCTAATGTCCTGTGGTCCTGTGAAACCTTTACCATTCTTTGAATAAAGGACAGGCTTGACATTCCCTGAGAGGTTTCATGTCTAAGCTTGTGTGTGGCTGTCTGATATTTCAAAGTGACGTTCGAACCAGCTTTGGGTCCTTCAGAGCTGTGGGTATTGAGGCCCTGGTGTTGCTAACAAGGCCCAGGCTTTGTAGCTGTTCTTAGGAGCTACTGCTAAGGAGCTGAGTGGGAGTAGCGATAACATTTTATGTAAAATAAATGTTTGTGCTCCAGTTCTGGTCTCTAGTAGCAGGCTTCAGCATTCACACCTTGGGGCTGCACACACAGACATAAGATAAGGTGGTGTGAAACTTTGGTAGATGTGTCAAGTTAGGCTGTGCCAGCTGTGCTCTAAAGCCAAGCTGCTGCTGTAGTCGCCAGCTCAAGATGTCTCCAAGGAGACCTTACTGTGGCCTTTTAGTGTCTGAAGGGGGCTACAAGGACGCTGGGGAGGGACTTTTTAGGGTGTCAGGTCATGACAGGACTCGGGGGGATGGATCCAAGCTGGAGGAAGGGAGATTGAGGTTAGCCATTAGGGAGAAGTTCTTCAGCATGAGGGTGCTGAGAGACTGGCACAGGTTGCCCAGGGAGGTGGGGGAAGCCTCATCCCTGGAGGTGTTTAAGGCCAGGCTGGATGTGGCTCTCAGCAACCTGCTTTAGTGTGAGGTGTCCCTGCCCATGGCAGGGGGGTTGGGACTACACGATGCTTGAGGTCCCTTCCGCCCTGACAGTTCTGTGATTCTGTGTCACCTTGGCTTCTTGCAGGGGGTGTCACATGTCTCTTCTCACTCTGCTGTGCATTAATCCTGGCTTACCTGGACAGGAGAGCAGAGAAGCTGCTTTGTAAAGAGCAAGGGAAAACAGGTGAGTGGTGTGGGGGTGTTGGGTGCCTCAGGCTTTGTTCTGGAACAGACCACTGGGGAGGTTTTGCACTTGAGGGAGTTGGGTGGCTGCTGCTTAACATCTTTTCCACAGTCAGAGCTTTAATCATCTTTTCTTAGTCCCTTTTTATATCAGTAGGAAGCTTTGAGACTTTCAAACCACTTTACAGGCAGGTAACTATCTGCTTGCTTCATGAAGCATCTGGAGAGCCTTCCAGTTTGTGCCAGTTTGATCTGTGCCACTGCCACTTTTTTGGTTGGAATTGGTATTTTCTCTCCTTTAATATGTGTGTAAAACCAAACCGCTTTTCTCCCTCAGCCTGTGCTTCTAGTTTGTTGTTGTTTTTTTTTTTCTTGGGGAGGTGGGGCAGGAAATATTTAGGCTGATTAAACACAAATAAACTGAAAATGGAAGGTCCAAGAGCTTACAAGAGGGAGGCTTCAGACATGATTTTTGCTGGCTGGTTAAACATCTCCTGGCACAAAGTGGGTTGTATTTAATTCTGCTGCACATCACTTGAAGAGGCTTTTAAGAGAACTTGGGCATCCAGCTTCAGGTGGAGGTGAGACAATTTGTTTTTGGCTTTGGCAGTGTTGATTTAGGGCTTGGGTGTTCTTAAGCAACTCTCCCTGTGTGAACTTCAAAGAAGATAGTGGCAGGAAGTGGTGCTTTGGTAGGGACTTGAGATCACCTTGGGGTCATCAGTGTGGATGAATTTCAGCTGTGCTTCTGTCGACTCAAACCAGTTTTGTCTCTTGCTCCACTCCAGGTGAAGTGATTAAGCTCACAGATGTGAAGGACTTCTCTCTGTCCTTGTGGCTTATATTTGTCATCTGTGTCTGTTACTATGCAGCAATCTTTCCTTTCATTGGACTTGGAAAGTAAGTGCCTGTCACTTCTGTAGCTCTTCCCCTTGAGCTTGGCTGGGGCTGTCATAAAATTGCTATGGTTGGAAGAGACCTTCCAAGATCATCCAGTCCAACCTTCAGCCCAGCACCACCATGGCCACTAAGCCATGTCCCATGGTGCCATGGCCACAGGTTTCTTGACCACCTCTGGGGATGGGGACTCCACCACCAACCTGGACAGCCTGTTCCAATCCCTGACCACCCTTTCCACAAAGAAATTGTTCCTAATCTCCAACCTAAACCTCCTCTGGCACAATTTGAGGCCATATTTTCTTATCCTGTCAGTTGTTGATAGGAGGAAGAGACCAGTTCTGACCTGGCTCCAACCTCCTTTCAGGGAGTTGTAAAGAGCAATGAGCTGTGCCCTCAGCCTCCTCTTCTCCCCCAGCTCCCTCAGCTGCTCCTCCCCAGTCCTGTTCTCCAGACCCGTCCCCAGCTTTGTTGCCCTTCTCTGGACCTGCTCCAGCCCCTCAATGTGCTTCTTGGAGTGAGGAGCTCAAAGCTGAGGCAGTATTTGAGGTGTGGCCTCAGCAGTGCCCAGTGCAGGGGGACAACAATGGTTGTAACTATCTGCTTAGAAGGGGTGAGGTGTAGGCTAATTCTAAGACAGCTACAGGTCTCCTGCTGTGCCAGCAGGTCTGTGCTGTGCCTTGCCATTTGGGGAGATGATTGTCTCCTTCTGCTCACCTCTGGTGAGACCTCAGCCTGAGTATTGTGTCCAGCTTTTGAGTCCTCAGCACAGACAGGGACCTGTTGGAGCAGGGCCAGAAGAGGCCACAGCAATGCTGGCAGGGCTGGAAGGGCTCTGCTGTGAGGTCAGGCTGAGAGAGTTGGGCTTGGGCAGCCTGGAGAAGAGAAGGGTCCAGGGAGACCTTCTGGTGGCCTTGCAGTGCTTAAAGGAGCTGAGCAGAAAGCTGAGGACAGACTTTTGAGCAGGGCCTGTTGGGACAGGACAAGGGGGGATGGTTTGAACTGAAAGAGGCAGACTCAGGCTGGAGAGGAGGGAGAAATGTTCTGAAGCTGAGGGTGGTGAGAGCCTGTCCCAGGTTGCCCAGAGAGGTGGCAGAAGCCCCACCCCTGGCAGCATCCCAGGTGAGGTTGGTTGGGGCTGTGAGCAGCCTGCTCTAGCTGCAGCGGTCCCTGCTGTGGCTGAACATACTTGGAATTAGAAACAGATCTCCTGAGCTCAGGGCAGGTTCAGGTGAGAGCTTCCTGAGAGCTTCCAGTCAGTGATGCTGTTTTACTTCTAAAAGATGTCCCCTTGGTCTCATACAGTGTCCTCAGTGCTAATGTCTCCCGGTTGGGTTACAGGTTGGTTACATGCTTTGGATGTTTATCCCAAAGTGTGATTTTAAATAATCCTTAGAGTGTAGAATCTGCTAAGAAGCTCCTAAAGTCCTCCTTAATGAAGATCTGTGGTGGGATGTTTATGTCCAAGCTACATTTAAAAGCTTCCTGTGAAATCCTTATGCTCACAACCTCCTCCTGTCTTTGTCTAGCTCAGTTTTTCTTTCACCTCAATTCTGCAGTGCTCCAAATCTTTTTTTTTTTTTTTTTTTTTTTTTTTTTGGGTTTTTTTTTTTTTAAAATTTAAATTTTCCCCTCAAAAACGAAAGGCAAATAA